>SJYX01012611.1:0-11875 GCA_006410675.1 Oreotragus oreotragus | reverse complement strand
AGCAAAGATACATGTACCCCTATATTCATTGCAGCATTAATTACAATAGTCAAGATATGGAAACAACCTCAATTCAGTTCAGTCACTCAGTCGTGTCCGACTCTTTGTGACCCCAAGGTGAGCGGTACCCCCCCACACTTGACTTGTGGTGGTGATCATTTTGTAGTGCATACAGATGTCAGATTAAGTTGTTCCATACTTGAAACTTACATAATTAAAAAATGGTATCACTGTCTAGCTTGTGCCTGTTTTGTACTCTAAACCAATATCTAATTTTTCTTGTGGCCCATAGTACTCATTCATGCTCTTTGCCAAAACAATTTTGGGTCTACACCGTCTTGGCATGTAGAGAATTGCTTTCTTAGTTCCTTTGTGGGTGAATGAGATCATATGAATAGTTTTAGTTGGGAACAAATGTAAAGAGCAGAATGTCACATCCTTGGCAGGTCATTTGTTTTCCCAGGCAAGTGCCCCAAGGACTTTCTTTGCCTTCTGACAGGGCAGCCAGAAGTTTCAAGAAGATGGTCATTCCATCAGCCTGAGATCCTAAGTGACTGATGAACAGAGACCCCAAAGACTGTGATATGCATGTAGGGTGACAAAGCCCCTTTAAGCCAAGCCCTGTGTCAGCTGCTGAGGGACATAAAAGTTCATATATNTTTCTTTGCCTTCTGACAGGGCAACCAGAAGTTTCAAGAAGATGGTCATTCCATCAGCCTGAGATCCTAAGTGACTGATGAACAGAGACCCCAAAGACTGTGATATGCATGTAGGGTGACAAAGCCCCTTTAAGCCAAGCCCTGTGTCAGCTGCTGAGGGACATAAAAGTTCATATATATATACATACATATATACAATATATACATACAATGTATTATGTAATATATATTATTATTATAACTGTTAATTAATATGTTATATATAGCATAGATATAATTATGTTGTCTTTGTCCTCAAGGGGTGTTCAAATTAGTTGCAATGATAAGATATAAAAATTCAGAAGGTATATAACAGGAGTTATTTTTAGGTGGAAAATAGTTCAGGCCAACTGTAGGAGAGATGGCACAAGGTTATGAGCCATGAGAAGGAAAAGGAGAAGAAGGAAGGGAAGGTTATCTGAGGAGAAATCTGCACTAGGTGGAATTTAAACTTCTGAAGGCTGAAGAATTTATATAATTAGAAAAGAGGGAAATAGCCCTTCAGGTAAGGAAAAGCAGATAAGCAACAGTAAATCAATGAGAACTTAGGAGGTATTAAATAAACCAGTTTCACCAACACCAAGTTTTAAGAAGTATTAAGCTGGCTTGCAAAAGTCAAGCATCATAAGCTCAACAGTTCATTAATTAATTCACAAATATTTACTGGATACCTCTATGAGTTCATCACACAAGACTGACAAGAAAATCCCTGTCCATACGGCAAGTGCATTCTAGTGGAACTGAGTACTGGTAGAGTCAGAATTAAATCCAGAGTCTCCTGACTATTCCAGCACTTGTGGCTTTTTCCAGTGACGAAATAAAATGATATATTCAGTTATTTTCTGGACTAAAAAAGTTCCCATTCTGAAAATTTGGAAAAGTGGCTGTGCTTTTCTCTTTTCCCTGGATGGTTTGGCCCTGAGTACAACCACGCACCTGTTTGTTCTTCTATTTAAAATGCAAAGTTTTTACAGCTTATGTGTTCCAGTGATGCTCAATGAATATTTGATGATTCGCTTGCTATCATTCATGCATTCAAAAAATTCACTTAAACATACATTAAATGCCTAAGATATTCCAGCCACTACTAGGTTCTGGGGATATTAAATATGTGTGAACATATGATTTTAGCAAAATATTAAAGAAATGGTAATAGATATATGTACACATATGTCTAGAACTTTGGGATCACAGAGGTGAACTTGGCTTAAGGGGCTTAGCAATTAGAAATGGCACTGTGCTTGCCAGATTAACCAAGTGAAAACAGAGGTGACCAGTTAAATCATAAGTGTGTCCCAAATATTACTTTGGACGTGCTTATACCAAAACATATTTTTTGTGTATTTGAAATTCAAATTTAAGTGGGCGTCCTGTGTTTTATTTGGCCACCTTAGCTGGCATAATTGGACGGAGTAGTAGATGAAGTTCCAGGGGTCAGTGTGGGAGAGTTACACCAAGAGATGTTGGAACTCATTAAGGAGAGTCTAGCAGAAATGCCAGGAAGAGTGAGGATGTTCAGGAGTGGGGGTGGGGAGAGAGGTGCTTTGAAGTTGGGGGATCAAAATTGTGCTTGTGATTTCACATTGTTCTGGAAGTTGAAACCAATATAATGAGAACCAGAACAGAAATGAGGAGTATGACCTTTGCCTATTGGAAAAGGGAGAAAAAAAATAAGTCACTATTTTTGGAAAATATCTTCTTTAAAAACCTGTGAGAATCAGCTGAAAAAACTATTGGAATAGATGAAGGTTCAGTAAGGTCCTTACATATGAAATAAATATTAGAAAATCAGTAGCTTTCTTTTGTAGGAGCAATAGCCAGCTAGAAAATACAATGAAAAAAAGATCGCATTTGGTATACCTTCAAAAACATAGAGCAACTAAAAATAAACCACAAAACCATGAAATGTGCTGAACTTATATAAAAGAAACAAGTTTAACACCTTCAGAGACATGAAAGGAGATGAAAAGATGGAGAGTCATGGCATCTTTCTAGTCAAGAAGACTGAAGACTATAAAGGTGTCAGGTTTCTTATAGTTTATTTTTCGGACTATTGAAATTGTAACCAAGCAGCTTGTAGGGAGCACTAGGAACATCAACAGCCAGGGGGAGTTTGATGTGTGACA
Source organism: Oreotragus oreotragus (assembly GCA_006410675.1). Classification (NCBI taxonomy): domain Eukaryota; kingdom Metazoa; phylum Chordata; class Mammalia; order Artiodactyla; family Bovidae; genus Oreotragus; species Oreotragus oreotragus. Next base: position 9,051 of record SJYX01012611.1, on the reverse strand, counting down.
CAGGGCCCCCAAAGCTAGTGCTCTGTGTGACAACCTAGAGTGATGGGATGGGGAGGCAAGAGGCAGGGGGCTCAGGAGGGAGGGGACACAGGCATCTGCTTCATGCTGCTGTGTGTGGCAGAAACCATCACACTATTGGAAAGTAATCGTTCTCCAATTAAAATGAAAAAAAAAAAAGATTCCAACATTTACATGTAAGAACAAAGTCATAAAAACAGCTAGAGAAATTTCAGAGAAAGTAGTAGTGAAGGGGTAATTAAACCGAAAACATTCCAAGAGCTCCATTCCTTCCATCACAGTTGTATTTGGGAATGAATGAACAGAGAAGGCAACAGGATGGAGCTGAGAACCCAGGAACCCCCCCGGGGTCTGGAACGCTAACTTACAGGACGGCAGGGAAAAAGGATCAGAGGGCAAGAGCAGGACAGTTCAAGAAAAGTGCCCAGAGAGCTGTGCTGTTGTTAAGTCGCTAAGTCATGTCTGACTCTTTTGCAGCCCTGTGGACTGTAGTCTGCCAGGCTGCTCTGTCCAGGAGATATCCCAGGCAAGGGTACAGGAGTGGGTCATCATTTCCTTCCCCCGGCGGTCTTCCTGACTCAGGGATCAAACCTGCATCTGCTGCATTGCAGCAGGTTCTTTACTGCTGAGTCACCACGGAAGCGAAGAGTTGTGTGTCTATCTGGAAAAAAAATTGTGTTTTTCATCTCATAGGAAACACTCCAGATGCATTAAAGTTTTAAATGTGAAAAGTAAGCCAAACCAAAGAACAACAGAGCAAATATATATCTGATCTTTGGACTTAAATTATTTTCTGGATGGCTTAAGGGGCTTTGAGTAATGTAAATCCAGCCCATCAGAAGACTCCAAGGGTTTTTGGTAGATTTATTCTTTGCAGAGAGTTTGCTGACTGGTAGAGGAAGGCTTGCCTGAAGACTAGTCAGAAGACCTTTGGAGTGATCCCGGCCAGAGACGTCAGGAGTCTAGCTAAAGCCTGGCAGTAGGGAGAGAGAGCTGAAGACGGGTATGGGAATGAACAGCAGCCTCCCTAGGAATTTGCCGTATGCACTGTGTGTCTAGACGCAAAGGAATATGCTCGGATCTCTCTGTCAGATGGTTTGTAAAGGGTAGTTTTTAAAGTAAAATCTATTTTTATTATTCCCACATACAAGACCTCCCCACAATTCAGGTCTTTTAAACGCCATGCCTGGCATAATCAAATTCAGTGTTTCCCACTTTCTATGTTTTCTTTTCTCAGTCTTTGGAAACACGATCTAACTAAGTCTCACTGTAATCGATAAAATATTGTACAGTACGTGTGGAAACAGACATGCCTGTGTTTTTATAAATGTACAGGAGAGGGGGACAGGAGACGTGCAGAACAAGGTGGCTTGTTCATGCTTTTTAATATCAATAGACTGGATGATAGCAGCATGATCTGTCATAAAACGAAACCTAATATGCAAAAATGAGATAGCCGTCTCTACGTGTTTAAATCGTTTTCCCGGGAGACAAGTCTTCTTTCGTTTGAACAAACACATGCAAGTGTTTTTCATGGACTCCTGGGAAATACTCGGCAGTCGGTTTGTGCCAGTTAGGTAAGAGTGGCTGGCCAATGGTTTGAGTGTCTTCTCACCAACACAGTTTCAATCAAGCTACCCTCTGACTCACTTGCAGTATCATTCTGAGGTGTCAGGTTAGAAAGCAGAATTTGTGTGATACAACGCACATGGCCTTGCTTGTTGGCCACAACTTCTTCCCAAAGTATTTCCTATCCAGTTAGCCACCAGAGCAGGCATGGTGGCTTAACATGAAAATGGGCACCGGGGGCGTACCTCTCAGATCTGAAAGGCACTGGAGGCAGTCGGACTGGATCTGGCTTTGGTTCCGTTTCAACGGCCCATTCTTTGTTCCTTGATGGCGCACATAGAGGAAATAATCTTTCCACTGACAGCTTCCCTAAATGGAGTCATGATCACAAATTTGGATGTCCTATTCATTACCAACTTTTAAATTAAGGATCTGCTTCTATTTTAATAAAAGGCATTGTTAAAGTATTGAGGGGGGGACTAATTAAAATCTGATGTGATGTATCACAAAGTATTTGTAGGCAGTGCCCAAGCATTTTTGTTTCTTCCGCTTTACTAAGATATGCCTGAGAACATCCATCATGAGAGATGCACTGTTATTGAATGGAAGCGGTAAGGCTGTAGGCACTCACGCAGCAAAGAGAAGGACGTGCTGTGTGAGTCTTTCTCTCTGACCCTGGCTGCTGTCACAAACCCTATCTTCTGCTGATGGGAAGAAGGAAATAGAATTTTTTTTTTTTTTTTTTTTTGGTTTGAATGTAGAAGGATCTGCTTTCTTCTGGGTTTTCATAGAGAACCAATTGTTTCAGTAAAGATTAGGTATTTGACAGGAGGCAAAATGTTGTCGATAATGACACAATAGAATGAGGAAACTAGAGATAGAGGCCCAGAAAGAGGAGGCAGGAGGAACTGAGTTTTCTCTGGCACCGGGAAGATATAAATTAAATCCTCTAAAATACACTCACTCTGCAAACATTTATCAAGGGCTTATCTGCCAGAACTGGGTAAATCCTTGAACATACGGAGATGAACTAGACATAGTGTTCAAGAGTACAGAAGGAGAAAAACATGATTTCTGGATTACAAGTCAGTTTTTAACATTCAAAGTGTTAGGTACTGTATTTGTGGGTGTACAAAGTGCAGGGGGTCAAAAAGAAGGCCCCAGGAAGATACTAATCTAGATGGGAGACTTTGAAGGCCAAAGGAACACTGACACTTTCAGGGTAAGCTGTTGAAATATGCTTTTAAATGTTCTCCTTATTCAAAAAGAGAGGCTAAGAGATGCAACTTCACATGCCTGCTTCTAAGTGTATAAACTGACTTCTGTCTGCCTCTTCTCTCATTATGAAATCCCTTTAGCTGCTTGCATAACAGACAACAGAGATGGATGGTGGGGAAGAGGGGAAGGAGGGCTGGTTTATACTGTTGAGCCTTGTCATTCCATTTATGAATAGAGAGCAGAAATTACAAATTCAGTCTTGACTTTTGTTCATCCCAGCTGTGGTTGGCTCAATAACGACTCCCCAAAGATGTTCAGGAACTGACCCTGGAATGTATATGACTATACTGCCTTACATGGGAAAAGGGGCTTTGCAGATGTGATTAAATATCTTGAGATGGCAAGATTGTGGTGGATGTGCAGGTGGACCGAACGTAATCACAAGAGTCGTTATGGGAAGGAGGCAGGAGAGTATAGTAGGAGTTGTGATAAAAGAAGCAAGAGGTTGGAGTGATGTAAGGAAGGGGCCACAAGCCAAGGAATGCAGGTACCTTTAGAGGCTGAAGTGCAGCCCTGCTGATACTTTGATGTCAGACCTCTAACCTCCAGAATGATGAGAGAATAACGTTGGGATGATTTGTGATAGCTGCAATAGGAAACTAATACACCAGGCTACTCATTAATATGGGCAGGGAAAGTGGTCTGCAGGCCATTGAGCTTCAGAAGGCACCAGAACTATTAGTTTTGTGTGGCTTTCAATGAGACCATTAGGAAGTGGAATGCCATATATTAGTTCTTCCTTTTGTACATGCATCTTAACACACCTAGTTTGAGTCAGAACTGGACTGCCTAAGACCTTGGTCTTGTGCTTTCCCCCGTTTCTCTGATATCTAGGAAACCCGGTGATAAGTTCATTTCCGACTTTCTTCTGCTTAGAATGGCCTTAAGAGTTTTGCTCAGATTTATACCTCTGCTCCCATGGATCACAGCAGATACAGTGGATGCTCTGAAATCAGAAGACTGTGGGAAGCGTGACTGACTTGACTGTGATTTGGTCCAACCACTTAACTTCTCTTGAACTGTAAAATGGGACAATAACACGCATCGTGCTTGACTCACTGAGCTGTTGAGGATCAAACACGATCATATATGTGCAAGGGCTTTATAAATTCTATAATGCCATTCAGATGTGAAGAATTATTTTTATATGCTCTAGAAGGCTGGCACAGCCCCTCTCCCAGGTGACTAAAAAGCATGTGAGATTTTATTTGCTCCAATAATTTTATTCTTATTAGTACTTGTTCAGTATACTACATGGGTACTCACAATGCACAAAGCGTTTATTCTTCTTCTGGCTACACCCCTCTCCCTCCAAACTTACCCTTGTAAAAACAAATACGACTCATTAAAAAAAAAAAGGCAAAAAGGGGGGATGGCTGGTGGCATCATTCATGAGCACCGCGTGTCATCAAAAACATTCACCTGTCACTTTGCAAACGAGCTGCTTTTGAGAGTGGGCAGTTAGTTCTTTTAACCAAATAACTACCTAAACACACAATCTATTACTTTTTCTTCTTTTTTTTTTAATTTTAATTTTTAACGTGATTTCCTGACCCTCCACTTCAAGAGGTAAATACAATTCTGGCTACCCCTCTCCCTCCAAACTTACCCTTGTAAAAACAAATACGACTCATTTAAAAAAAAAAAAAAAGCAAAAAGGGGGGATGGCTGGTGGCATCATTCATGAGCACTGCGTGTCATCAAAAACACTCACCTGTCACTTTGCAAACGAGCTGCTTTTGAGAGTGGACAGTTAGTTCTTTTAACCAAATAACTACCTAAACACACAATCTATTGCTTTTTCTTCTTCTTCTTTTTTTTAATTTTAATTTTTAACGTGATTTCCTGACCCTCCACTTCAAGAGGTAAATACAATTCTGGCAGAGTCTTGGTCTAATTTAGTTTATTAGGGCTTTTACTACAAGTTTTTAAGCACTCGCTGATTTTCAAAAACATATTAAACTGGCCACGGCCAATCTCATGGATTGGTACAAGTCCACATTTCCCGAACGACTTAAGAGTCTGCAACTTGTGCCGGTCAGAGAATGATCTCACCCTTCTCTGTCCTACCACTAGAGGTAAATACAATTCTGGCAGAGTCTTGGTCTAATTTAGTTTATTAGGGCTTTTACTACAAGTTTTTAAGCACTCGCTGATTTTCAAAAACATATTAAACTGGCCACGGCCAATCTCATGGATTGGTACAAGTCCACATTTCCCGAACGACTTAAGAGTCTGCAACTTGTGCTGGACAGAGAATGATCTCACCCTTCTCTGTCCTACCACCTGAAGGTTGGACATTGTTTTTTAACTCTGTGGTGGGAGGAAGCAGTTTGGTTTGCCACATTGGTCTCCTCCCTAGAACCACCTTCTATAGGTTTTATAGGTTCTACTGTCCTGGAGAGCACGTTAAGTTCCCAGAGAACCTCTTTGTAGGTCATTTCTAGGGTCACCAGCCTTGCCATGGCCTGTTCTTGGAAGATGGAGCTCCTAGGAATTTTCCCCAAATTTGATCTTTTGGGTAGGGGGATTGGAAGAGGTGTAGAGAGCCTATCATGGCAAAATAACTATAATTGACACTGATGCTTCTGAATCTTGTCCCTTTTCTCTTTCTCCATATCTTTTTTTTGCCGTTTTTTTAAACAATATTTTTATTTTTTATTTTCAAGATATTTAAAAAATTTATTTTTAATTGGAGGATAACTGCTTTACAATGTTGTGCTTCTGCCATATAAAACTGAGAATTACTGCCCCCCCCGGCCCCTGCCTGCATCCTACCCCTCTAGGTCTTCACAGAGCACTAGCTAAGCTCCCTGCACTATACAGCAACTTCTGACTAGTTATCTGTCTTACATATGATGATGTATATGTACCGTGCAACCCTCTCACCTTCCCCTTCCCCCCCTGTGTCTCCATATCTTTCTCAATTGCCAATGACAAACCCAGCAAACATTTACACACAGCAAATAAACAAACGGCTAAATGTTTGAGCACTTCCGCTGCAGGGCTCCTGTGCTGAAAGCAGAGTTGAATTCACAATCTAGTAGAGGGAAATCATGTCAATGTATATGTCCCTAATCCCTAGGGTGTCAACTGGATTAGTTTCGGTGCCAAGGAGACATAGTTAGCTACACGGTCAGAGACAGAGGACAGCAAAGATGACTGATTGATCAGGAGGACAAAGCCACTAGGAAACTCTGTTATACAAGCCCTGTGTCTGAGATTCATGTTGCAGATCTATTGGGACGGTTATTACTTCATTTGTTTCTGTTAAGCCCCTGCTCAGCCCAGAGAGCGACTGTTTACCTGCTGTCCTGAAGCAACACAGCACTTCGATATTCTGGAGCAACAGTGAAGGGCTGTGCGGTTCTGGTCTGAGCTCAGCTCCAAGGAGTGGACTCACCTGGAGTCCACTTCACCGCTAAGGAGTCACTTCACTGCTAAAAGAACACAAGATCTTCAAGCCTCACAGGGCTGATCTCAGCATCAGATGAGATCATGAGAACTGCTTTATATGAAAATGTGAATGAGAACTTCTAAAATAACACCAAAGCACAAAGGAATATTTCTGTCTATCTCCTAAGGAACTATAGCTAGAAGTATAATGGAGTGGTTTTGAATACCAAAATCAAAACGGCAGTTTATGTTCTTCCCATGTAGTACATGTGTAGGCATATAAAATGGCAACCCACTCCAGTGTTCTTGCCTGGAGAATCCCAGGGACTGGGGAGCCTGGTGGGCCGCCGTCTATGGGGTCGCATAGAGTCGGACACGACTGAAGCGACTTAGCAGCAGCAGCAGTGACATGTATACATAAATACGTGTGTCATATACATACATACATATGTACAAGTATGTGTGACATGAAATGAAGGCGTTAGTCGCTCAGTCGTATCTGACCCTTTGCATCCCCATTGATTGCAGTCCACCAGGCTCCTCTGTCCATGGGCTTCTCCAGGCAAGAATACTAGTGTGGGTTGCCATTCCCTTCACCAGGAGATCTTCCCAACTCAGGGATCGAACCTGGGTTTCCTGCATTGCAAGTAGACTCTTTGCTGTCTGAACCATCATGTAATCCTGCATATGTGATATGCGCATATATGCTTGTTGGTCGATTCTGAGAAAGCAAGCCATGGGAAAGGGGCAAGCAGTGTGGTCTGAGTGCTATTGGTTTCAGGTGACTAGGCTGCAGCTTTAAGCAGTGCTTACAAATTTGTTCTTGGAAGCCAGATTGCCTGGGCTACCATGTATTACTTTCGTGCTGGGCAAGTCATTTCCCTCCCTCTCCAAGCCTTCATTTCATCATCTGTGGAGTTGAGATATAACAAAGATGGCCTCGTCATGTTGTTGCAGACATGAAATATATACATGACAAATTTTTAAAAAGTGCTTTCTAAAAGGTCTGGCACCCAGGAGGTGCTCAATAACTCACATCCATTACTATTATTATGGAAATTGCTTTCTTTTTAAACTTTTGGGAAAATCCTCCAATTTCAGAGACCAGGATGCAAAAACAATACTAAATACTAAAAAGATGTAGAAATGGATTCTAAAACTTTCCAGATAAAAAAGCATTTGTGTAAAAGGGATAAAAATTCTTTGCTATGTTTTGCTTTAGACATGTTGTCAACCTTTTACAGAATTAGCATTATTTTTATAATAATAACAGAAAGCATCACTCATTCTCTAGACTAAAATAGCCAACCAGACTCTGGGTAAAGGCATATATTATGTGAGCAAATTGGAATAGCAACTCTTTTGAAAGCTGCTCTTTATTGAGGGCATTTATATATAACTTAGGGCAACCTGTTTTGTAGTTAATGAACCTAGAAGCTAAAGCCAGTGGTATGGCTGAAAAGAGCAGAGCTCCTTCGATGCTACAAGGTGAATTAGCATCAAGTCCTCTGTCAAGAACCTTCCAATAAAGAACCGATTATATAAGGCATCGAGCCTTTCTCTAATTACAGCTATAAATATAGATAATCAAGTCATTTTAAGTACTAAAATCAGTCTCACTGTTTATGCTTTTGCCATACTATATATTTAGCTGCTGACTTTTAACTTGAAGACATAAGCAGCTGGTGAAAAATATCCTTAGCATACTAATTAAGTTGTCATGGGGGATACCAATAAATGTGGCCTGTGTTAATGAGGACTGAAAACAGTATAATTGTTTTACCAACTAAAACACTGTATATAAGGAGAGCCTAGGATTTCATCTCATAAATTAGATGCTAAATACTTTTTTCTGGCTATTTTCAAAAGTGTCATCTCTGTAATAAAGTTATCTTTAAGTGCTTTTTGCTTGGGCAGGCCTGGGGCTCTGAGACAGCTCTCTGGCCTGAACTACGGGCTTTGCCCAGTTGGTTACAGGAAGGGAGGTGAGTGGATGATACTGCAGACTTTCAACCCCTCTGCTGATCACAAACGGACGGGGCCCCAGACAAACTCATACACCTCATCATAACAGTACCTGGATGGCTGTCCTGCTAAAGCAGGTTCTACTTCCATCTCAGAGACAGGAAGTGACCCTGCCTCTAGAAAAATGGGGTCCAACAAACAATCAGAGTGATCACCCTTCCTCTCTTGGGGAAGGACAAGAGAGAGTGTAGAAAGAGTCCCAAAGCATTCCCACCAGCACTCCACTTAGGAGAACAAGGCAGGCTACAAGAGTCCCTTTCATCCCTTCCTCCTAGGCGAATCTAGGGCTCTTTAAGTTGTTGTTTTAAAATGTATTCATATACAACTACTCAGTCACAATAGTTTCAATTGAACACCTTCTCTGGTCAGGTATTAAGCTGTGACATGCTCTCAGTCATGTGATTGTCATATGGTAGTGTTCATAAGTGTGCAGAATTGAAATCAGGCTAAAGGATGCTGCTTTCACCTCCAGAATTTGGGAGGAAGGAAGGAACATTTTATTTGGCTTCTTAAGTCTCTAGTCAGCCCAGGGTTCTGAACCTGGTATCCTAAAATTTGATTTCATTTGTTACTCAAAGAATCCCCAAGTTGATTTTACAGAAGAAGTAACTGAGATTCAGAGTGATTAAGTGACTCGCCCAAGGTCACAAGCTTGTGAGAAGTGCATGCATGCTAAGTTGCTTCAGTCGTGTCTGACTCTGTGCCCCAGGGACTATATGTAGCCAGCCCGGCTCTTCTGTCCATGAGACTCTCTAGGCAAGAATA
>SJYX01012609.1:412345-422890 GCA_006410675.1 Oreotragus oreotragus | reverse complement strand
TAAGCCCATTTCGTCCGTAAAGCGAACAGCCAATAGGCAAAGCAGACCGGCCCCGCGGTGGTTGGGCCGCGCAAGCGCACTCACGATGCCGGGCAGATCCTTCGACCGCAACTCCCCCTTGCGGAGCTCCAGCGCGCGCGCGGCATCTTCCGGGTGTGCGCACAGTGGTTCCATATCCAGCTGAGGGAGCGCGCTGTAGCCCTCACGCGCGTGTTCGTACAGGAGGTTCCTGTCCTGTCTCTCCGTAGCGAAACTTCTCTTGAAGCTCTGGTTACAGACACAGCCTCCTCGTAGCCTCAGGCCCCGACCAGCCACTAGAAGACTCAAGCGCCGCACCATGGACGCAGCCATCTTGGAAAGCGGACAGGGAGTCACGCACCCTTTGTCCCGCCCACCACGCATTTAGACCAATTACAAAGCTGCTCTTCTGCTCGAGACTAGCCAATCAGACCCTGGAAGGGTTGAAGCCCTTCCATGCCTCAAAAGAAACACAGTTCAATGAGAACAGTTGTCCGAGATTGACACTATCGTTGTCCAATCGTTCTCTGTTCCCTGCTGCTTCTGCGTACACGAGAGGCAGAACCAGCCAATCACTGCCAGGGTAATCCCCAGATCGAGCTAGAGATCGGTTTCTGCGTGTCGGTGGACCGGGCTAGGGTCGGTAAGGTCTAAAGAACTCGAGTTCTCCAAACCTCCGGGGTCTCCCTTCAGGTTCCCGTTTTATTCTGTATGTGAGCAGAAACAGTTGGCTCCCCGAGAGCTTATTCAGTGCAAGCCTAAATTTACGGAGGGACCTTCTGTTAGCAGCGTTAGGGGTTGCGGTTATAAGGTAGAGGAAATTGCTTAGATTTAACCGGAACGCTAAATAGGGAGGGTGGGAGAGAATTTTGGCCAAGGTCGTAAAGGATCTGCCTGCAGTGTGGGGCACCTGGGTTCGATTATTGGGTTGGGGAAAGGCTGCCCACTCCAGTATTCTAGCCTGGAGAATTCCATGGCCTGTATAGTCCATGGGGTTATAAACAGTCGACACGACTGAGTGACTTTCATTTCACTAAATAGGGAGAGTAATAAAGGCCACTTTCTCTTATCCCCTTATACAGGGACTCTGAAGGCGGTGGAATGTCTTGGTCTGGCCTTCTCCGTGGCCTTAGCATGTCCCTAAATTATGGTAAGTGGGGGGCTTGGGCTGCCCCTGGGTGGAAATTTGGCTCTTCCTCTGACTGAGATGGAGCCATAGGGAGGCTGTGAGCAGGGGAGGAATGTATCTGACCCAGTGTCCACAGGATACCTCTGGCTGCGTGTGGGGAGCGGACAGTAGAAATAGGGAGACCTGGGAGGAGGAGGAGGACAGGAGAGTCCAGTGGGAATTAAGGATAGACAGGACCAGGGTGGTTGCTGTGGAGGAGGAAGCCGATTCCGATCAGTTTTGAGTCTCAGTTGACAGAATATGCTCATGGGGATGGGAGTGGGGTGACAGGAGGAGGGGTGACGGCCCAGAGACCAGCCTCCCCTCCGCCTCTTAGGGTGGCTTTGGGGCGGTGTGTGTTAATGTAGATACGATGCATAGAACAGTACAGGACCCAGTGGGAACCTGTGAGTTAATTGTTACGAAATGCTTAAAAAAGAACCCGACACATGGTGATTGCCCCATAAATGTTATTAATATTACTCTCAGCCATGAGTACCCCCAGCCATAAACAAATATAGCCCCGGGAAGTACTTGGAACAGCACCTCGAACAAAAGAGCGAGTGGCTGATGCTATTACCAGTTCGCTAGGATAATCATCCCTCCTCTGCCCTCCTGGTTTTCTTAGGCCTAGCCCTGGCCCCCCGGCCTTGGTCCATGCGTTCCATGGCCACCCTGAACCAGCTACACCGTCGGGGGCCCCCGAAGTTTCCGCCTTCGAAACCAGGCCCAACGGAGGGCCGGCCACAGCTGAAGGGCGTGGTCCTGCGCACCTTTATCCGCAAGCCCAAGAAGCCCAACTCAGCCAACCGCAAGTGTTGCCGCGTAAGGCTCAGCACTGGCCGGGAGGCCGTCTGCTTCATCCCTGGAGAGGGCCACAACCTGCAGGAGCACCACGTGGTCCTCGTACAGGGCGGCCGCACACAGGACCTGCCTGGTGTTAAGCTCAAGGTCGTGCGCGGCAAGTACGACTGTGGCCACGTGCAGAAGAAGAAGTGACTTGGGGGGACCCGGTGAGTGGATCATCACGCAGGAGAACTTTCTTTCCCTTGGTGCACCTGCAGTGCCCTCAGGAAGTAAGTCCAGCTCTGGAAGTAGCTGGTCTGGGTTCAAAGCCCAGCCCAGTGGACCCTTAACCCATAGGGGTCCTGGGCGCCCCTCTCCCAACACCCTTGGCTTCCATGCTGGCTCCAGCAACCTCTTCTGCTGGGACAAGACTCTGTACTGCCATCTACTGGGGATGGGTTGCAGTAAAGACGCCAGCCCCCAAGGTTTGTGACTTGAACCCTCTTGTGTGGTATTCACCCTCTTTGTGGTCTTGGCAACTGGACATCCCCCCTGGCCTCAATTTCCTTCACCAGAAAAAAAATAACTCTGCTCACAGTATCCCCTCTGTTGGATTTGATGATGATTAAACCAGATGCTTTTCCGTGTATAATAGCACATGCAGTGACTGCTGTTATAAGCTTTGGAATCAGGTGGGGAGCACTGAAGTCCAGTTCCCCTCCCTTCAGGCCAAGGGCCTGGACAGGAAAGCCCTCTTGTCAAGCTTTCTCATCTGAAAAGTGTCAGTAATTGTAACAAAGGGGTGTTGCCAGGATTGGTTAGCGTGCATGGCTCTGCTCAGACACACACACTTGGCTTCAAATCCTACTTCCTCTTCCTTGCTCTTGTTCCCCACTCTGGCTCCATTTCCATGGCACTGAGAGTGATGTGGACCTCACCCGATCACGTGCTTGGCCAGGTTAGAGTTTTTTCCCTCTGTTTTTTGGCCACACCGTGCTGCACGTGGGATCTTAATTCTTTTACCAAGGATTGAACTCTCTCCCCTCGGACTGGAAGTGCAGTGTCTTGCCTGCTGGGCCACTGGGGAAGTCCCGTGGTTTTAAGATTTGGGAGCTGAGCATATATCATTGGGCTCTGGAGCCCAACGTCTGGTGCAAGTCTGGCTTCCCCTACTTCCTGGCCAAGTGACCCTGGACAGGCCTTTTAAACTCTGAACCTGTTTCCTTCTGGACCAAATGGCAGTGACAATGGGGTACCTCCCTGAGAACTGCTGGGAGAACAGCTGAGAACAGGCAGGGAGCTGTTGGCTGAGTCCTGGTGACCCATGTGTGTTCTTGAAGCTCACCCACTTGCATGGTACTTAGCACACCTGAGGTTCTCACTTGTGGAATATCCCACACGGCCTTCTGGGATCAGAGCTGGGGGCAGATAAGCACATCAGTTACAGATAAAATCCCCCATCAGCTCACGCTCTGTACCAGTTTTTTATTAAGTTAGCTTGTCAGCTGCACTCAGCTAGGGAAACAGTGGAAGACACCAGGGGAGCCTAAGGCTCCCAGAGTCCTTCTCCAAGTGGGCTCAAGTGTGGAGAAAAGGAGGCCGTCACCTTGGCAGAAGGAGGGCTGCCCGACGCAGGGCCAGGAGGTGGGGGTAGAGGATACAGTTTGGGGGGCAGTGCAGACTGCGCCTTAGGAATTCTGAAGGAAATGGCACCTGTATGGCTCAGAGGACAGTGCTGTTGGGTGCGGTGCTGGAGGAGCTTGCATGGGCCCCACTACTGAGTCCCAGAGACTCCCCCAAACGAGAGGATGGGTTCCCTTTGAGGCCCCTGTCGGTGCCCCCGAGGACAACCTCTGCTCCCTGCCAGCAATTGCCTTACCCCCAAAATATGCTGACAAGAATCCTTGTCCAGGATTGTCAGCAGCATTCCTCTGTTTTTAACCTGGGTTTGGCCTTTGTTTTTTGATTCAGTGGGTTCGATCCCTGGGTTGGGAAGATCCTCTGGAGAAGGGAATGGCAATCCACTCCAGTATGCTTACCTGGAGAACCCCATGGACGGAGAAGCCCGGTGGGCTACGGTCCATGGGGTCGCAAAGACTTGGACACGACTGAGCAACTAACACATCAGCTGATGGGGTTTCCCTGGTGGCTCAGTCACTAAAGAATCCACCTGCGATGCAGGAGATGTGGGTTCGATCCCTGGGGCAGGAAGATCCCCTGGAGAAGGAAATGGCAATCCACTCCAGTATTCTTGCCTGGGAAATCCCATAGACAGAGGAGCCTGGTGGGCTACAGTCCATGGGGTACGCAAGACTTGGACACGACTTGGTGACTAAACCAGCATCAACTGATCAGCACACGTGTGAGAAAGAAATTTACAAGTACAGTACAGGTCTCTGAGTTACTCTTTGACACTGCCCTGGGGAAGCAAGTGACCAGCCTGGTTGGATCCCTGGTTCCTTGGCTGAAGTAGCAGCAAATGGGGTTCACTGGAAGTGTGCCGGGAACAGGCCACACAGGACCTCCCCCGACCCATCCTCAGGCATCCTCTGGCTCCTGGCTGCAAAAGCTGCCCTTGATTGATGTTAGTGTCCGGCAGATGGCAGTCTGTCCAGGAAGGCCGGGTCAGGCTGGTTGGCTAGGACAGGCGGATCCTGACCCTCACACTGGAGTGGGTCACAAGGGTGCCGTAGTGCCCCACCCAGGAACGCGTGTCTCTTCCGTACTGCTCAAAAGACACGTAGCGGATGCCCTTGCCAAAGTTGGTAAAGACGTGGGAGACCTGCGCAGGGAAGGAGAGGGAGGGAGTGAGGCTCCAGGGGCTCCTCTTCCTCCGCCTCCTTGACATCGTCACCATCACCTGACCCTGCTCCAGGCACTGGGGATATCGCAATGCAGAAAGCAGCCCAAAGAGCTCATCCCGGGACTTCCTTCTAGTCCAGTGGTTAAGAATCTGCCTGCCAAGGCAGGGGGCATGGGTTCGAACCCAGGTCTGGGAAGATCCCACGTGCCCTGGAGCAACTAAGCCGGTGTGCTGCTGCTGCTGAACCCACAAACCTAGAGCCTGTGCTCTGCAGCAAAGGAAGCCGCCGCTGAGAAGGCTGTGCACTGTGACTGGAGAGGAGCCCCCTCTCGCTGCGACTAGGGAACAGCCTTTGTGCAGCAATGAAGACCCATTGCTGCCAAAAATAAATAAAGAAATCTTCTCCGGTGAAGCTGAGAGTCTAGACTCTGACGCTGAAGACAGAGGAGGGAAAGGGCAGAGGAAATTCTGCAAGTGGGTGGGGTTGTAATTTGAGTAAGCAAGGGCTGCACTGAGATGACATGTGAGCAGAAACCTGGCGGAGGTGGGGATCTGCAGGAAGAGTGACCCAGACAGAGGAACAGTGCAAAAGCCCTGAGGGGGCAGTGTGCCTCGAGCTGAGTGAGAGCAGTAGGAAAGGGGGTCAAGGAGGCAGTGGGCAGATCGCGTGGGGCATTTGACATGGGCCCCAGAAGGACTTTGGCTTCTGGCTTTTAATTTTGGGGGGCCATGCCACTTGGCTTGTGCGATCTGAGTTCCCCCACCAGGGATGGAACTTATGCCTCCTGTAGTGGAAGCAGAGTCTTAACCACAGGGAAGTCCCTTGCTTCTGGCTTTTTTTGTAATTTTTAAAATTGAGCTGAAATTAAAATTCACCTAACACACCATTTAAGACTACAATTCAGTGTTTTTTTGTTTTTGTTTTTTTTTTAGCATATTTGTAATGTTATGCAACCATCGCCACTATCTAAATCTGGAACATTTCATCACCCTAGGAAAAAGCCTCAAATCCATTAGCTGTCATTTCCAATTCCTCCCTCCCTTTGTCCTCTGGCAACCACTAATCTATCTGCTTTTTGTCTCTATGTTCAGTCACTAAGTCGTGTCTGACTCTTTGCAACCCCATGGATTGCAGCATGTCAGGCTTCCCTGTCCTTAACTATCTCCTGGAGTTTGTTGAACTCATGTCCATTGACTTGGTGATGCCGTCCAACCCTTTCATCCTTTGTCGCGCCTTTCTCCTCCTGCCCTCAAGTCTTTCCCAGCATCAGTCTTTTCCAGTGAGTCGGCTCTTTGCGTGTGTCTCTAGGGCTTTGCTTATTCTTGAAATTTCATATAAATGCTATCATACAATATACGGTCTTTGAGTCTGACCTCTTTCATTCAGCACAATGTTTCCATGGCTCATCCATGTTGAGGTGTGAATCTGTACTTCACTCCTTTTTATAACTTCATGATTGGATATTGGCTTTTGTTCTGAGATGTAGCCGTGGGAGGGTTACAGGCAGGTGAAATCCGTGGTCTGACTCACTTTTTTTTTTTAATTCACTTTTTAAGGTGGCTCAGAGGGTAAAGCGTCTGCCTGCAATGTAGGAGACCTGGGTTCGATCTCTGGGTCAGAAGGATCCCCTGGAGAAGGAAATGCAACCCACTCCAGTACCCTTGCCTGGAAAATCCCATGGACAGAGAAGCCTGGTAGACTACAGTCCATAGGATTGCAAAGAGTCGGACAGGACTGAGCGACTTCCCTTCACTTTCTAGATGCTGAGTCTGTGTGTTGGGTTGGGGTTGATCAGGAACTGAACCAGAAGACCAAAGGTTACTTTGATAAGTGGGGTATGATGACCGTGACAGCTTAGGCTCAGGAGCCACTGTGGCTTTGAATCAAGCCCTGCATGCTTTAGGGTGAGTTTGGGTGTCACTTCCATCCCTCAGTTTCCCCAAATCTATAATGGGGATGGAGCAAGGATTTTGGTTCACCACTGCATTCCGAGCAACTACAGCAGTGCCCAGTACACATTAGGTGCTCAATAAATGTCGATTGAATAACTAGGCCATTGTGCTAATGAAATGAATTAATGGGTAAAACTTTTGGACAGGCCTGTAATAAGGGCTTAATAATTGTTAGCTGTTGTTATTATAGATACAGATGGTGGTGCTGAGAGCTGAGAACCGAATTTGAGCAGGGTGAGAAGTGGGTGTGCCTTTGGACAGGTCAAGGGTGGTGTGGAAGGCGGTCTGGACCCACCTGTCGGCAGCCTCTCTCAGTCCACTGAAGGACCGGGTTGGGTGAGGCCGAGAACTTGACCACTTCATTTTCATACACGTCCAGGAGGCGGACCCGAAGCCGGTAGATGCAGCCGCAGTTCTCCCGGGCACCCCACCTGCCAGGTGGTGGTGAGCCTTCACGTCTCTGCTACCCACTTAGGTCTCTGGCCTCCAAGAACTTTGATGATGCCAGGCCTGGGAACCTAGGGGGAGGAGCCTAGGTGCCCCCGAGGTGGAGCCAGAGCCTGGGGGAGGGGCCTGGGTGTTCCTGGGGTGGGGCCAGAGCCTGGGGGAGGGGCCTGGGTGTTCCTGGGGTGGGGCCAGAGCTTGGGGAAGGAGCCTGGGTGTTCCTGGGGTGTAGCCAGAACTTGGGGGAGGAGCTCAGGTGTTCTTGAGGTGGGGCAAGAGCCTGGGGGAGGGGCCTGGGTGTTCTTGAGGTGGGGCAAGAGCCTGGGGGAGGAGCCTGGATGTTCCTAGGGTGGAGCCAGAGCCTGGGCTCGCCAAAGGTCCGTCCCTCCCTGGCTCTATGAGAGCATAGCTTCCCTTCTTTCAGCCTCACTATGAAGGGGACACAGTAGCAGTGCCAGCCCGTGGGGGTGACCTGGTGTGAAATGAGCCCCTTCTGTAGAACTGCCACCTCCACCGGGGTGGCGGTGCAGGCTGGCTGCCACTCTTCACTCACCAGTCGGCCACACAGATCTCGATTTGGGCGCTGTCGAGCAGCTCCTGCCACACCCCTTCCATCACCAAGTCCACAAGCTGCCTCTTAAAGCACCATCTAGGAAGAGGGGGATAATGCGGGGTGGAGGGCCAAGAGTTCCATCATTCAAATCACAGCCCAGAAATCACCTCCTCCTGGAAGCCTCCCCTGACTACCCTGTCTGAAGCAGCCCGTTAGGGCTGTGGGCATCCCTGTTGGCCTCTCAGATTCCCCTCCATCATTCACTCTGCTGTGGCGCCAGGAGGCTGGACCGTATGCAGACTTGCCCCTTATATTTGTGGGGACCAGAACATGAATGCAAATAGAGGCACACCATAGTAGACATCTGAGCGAGAGTTCTGAGGTCTCCTCACGATCCAAGAGGCCCCCTAAGACTGTGTTGCCTGTACGGAAGGTCTCCCTTCCCCTCTGCTTCCTGTTGGGTCAGTCAATAGGAAGCTTTAGCAGCAGATAGAAGGGAGAAGAGAGTGGAATCAGGGTATTTATCCTCCTGGCTCCCTCCCAAGGGATCATAGTGGGACTCTGTGTCTCTCCAAGAAAGGACCCCTCTCCACAGTGCCCTCTCCTCCCAGCTTTCTCTGTCATCATGTTTCGATACTGTTTCCTCCCTTACCCCTGCCAGGCCTAGGGGTGATAATGTCCCTTCCCCCTAGCCTAGGGTCCTGCAGTATCTCTTGTGTTCTGCCTGTACCTCTGTAAATAGTCCTTCTTGAACTGCAATGTGCCATAATAACAGAAATAGTGATTTATCATGAGCACTGATAAACTGAGCAGAACAGAGTGCTCAAGGACACACCTAGCTATGTATGGGAACTTCATAAATGATGGAAGTGGCGCTGACATTCCATGGTGAGAGGAAGGGTTCTTTAGTACATGGTGTTGGGAAAACTGGCTCAGTATATAGAGGGAAAAACAACAAAAAAAAACTGGATCCTTACCGGACACCACATTCAAAGGTGGATTAAAGATCTAAATGTAAAAGATAAAACTATGAGGTTACTAGAAAAGAGTAGAAGCGAACACTGTTAGGATCTAAGGGGAGGGAAGGATTTTTTAAAACCAAATTTCAAAAACAAATTCTAAAGCAAAAAGATGAATTTGATCATATGAAAATAACAAAGAATGCCTTGGACACACTTAATTCATATGGCACAGTGGGAAATTTCTGTAATGTCCAGGATGGACAAAGAACTGACATCTAGAATATACAGGAATTCTTGTATATCAACGAGAATAAGACATCAACCTTAATAAAAATATGAACAGGCAGGGACTTCCCTGGTGGTCCAGTGGCTAAGACTCCATGCTCCCAGTGCAAGGGGCCTGGGCTCGATCCCTGGTCAGGGGACTAGACCCCACATGCTGCAACTGAGAGTTTGTATGCCGCAACTAAGACCTGATGCAGTCAAATAAATAAGTGTTACAAATAGGATCAGGTAACTGACAAAAGAGGGAATTCACAAGGCTAACAATTATTAGTCGAATGACTGGATACATGCATGTGGGAAGGAGCGTGTGAAAGTGGGCGAGGGTGAGGACGAGGACCGCAGGGTAGGGCTCCCCCTCCCTCGCCCCAGTGGTCAAGGGCCACTCACTCGAACGAAGTCACGAAGCAGGTCTGGGAAGGAGCGCCCGGCATCATTATGAGGTTCTTTTCCACGGCCCAGCCATTCCCGCCGTGCTCCACCTCCCAGCCTCTGAAGCCCTCTGTGGGATATAATAGGGTTAAACACGAGGGATGCGCGCTCCGGCTTGCCCAGGAGAGAGCCCGCCATTACCTAAAGTGCCCCGTCCAAAGGCCCCTCCCTCCCAGCAGGCAGCCTTTGCGGACCCACCCCCTGACCGCCTCACTCAGCTCGGTGCATCCACTCAGCTTCTTCTCAGCCTCCCTCGGCCTAGTCCCCTGCCCTGCCTCTCTTAAATCTCCTGAACCACTGGACTTCAATTCTGGCCCCGCCCCGGGGTGCTACCTCTGGGATCCTCCAGCCTTGACCCCGCCCATTTACTCAGTTCCCCTTCCCACAGCCTCTCAAAACGGCCTGATAGTTCTATGCAAGCTCCGCCCCCTGTCATAGCCCAATCGGTTTCTCTCCAGCCCTCCCCTGGCCCCTCCCCTTTCACCACTGCCCACTGAGTTGAGGGGACTTCCCCAGTGGTCCAGTGGCAAACATACTCTTCCAACAACACAAGAGAAGACTCTACACATGGACATCACAAGATGGTCAATTCCGAAATCAGATTGATTATATTCTTTGCAGCAGAAGATAAAGAAGATTTTGACAACAAGACCTGGAGCTGACTGTAACTCAGATCATTAGCTCCTTAATGCAAAGTTGAAGAAAGTAGGGAAAACCAGGCACGACCTAAATCAAATCCCTTATGATTATACAGTGGAGGTGATAAATAGATTCAAGGGATTAGATCTGGTAGACAGATAACTATGGATGGAGGTTTGTAATATTGTACAGGAGGCAGTGACCATAACCATCCCAAAAAAAAAGAAATGCAAGAAGGCAAAGTGGTTGTCTGAGCTGAGAGGAGACGAGAAGCGAAACACAAAGGAGAAAGGGAAAGATACCCATTTGAATGCAGAGTACCAAAGAAGAGCAAGGCTTCAGCAATATGTGAACCGTGAACTTCCAGATGTTCAAGCTGGTTTTAGAAAAGGCAGAGGAACCAGAGATCAAATTGCCAACATCCGTTGGATCATGGAAAAAGCAAGAGAGTTCCAGAAAAACATCTATTTCTGCTTTCTTGACTATGCCAAAGCCTTTGACTGTG
>SJYX01012609.1:398787-410406 GCA_006410675.1 Oreotragus oreotragus | reverse complement strand
GGGGGGGCTCCAAAATCACTGCAGATGGTGATTGCAGCCATGAAATTAAAAGACACTTACTCCTTGGAAGGAAATATGCAATCTAGATAGCATATTCAAAAGCAGAGACATTACTTTGCCAACAAAGGTCCATCTAGTCAAGGTTATGATTTTTCCATTGGTCATGTATGGATGTGAGAATTGTACCATGAAGAAAGCTGAGCACCAAAGAATTGATGCTTTTGAACTGTGGTGTTGGAGAAGACTCTTGAGAGTCCCTTGGACTGCAAGGAGATCCAGCCAGTCCATTCTAAAGGAGATCAGTCCTGGGTGTTCATTGGAAGGACTGATGCTAAAGCTGAAACTCCAATACTTGGCCACCTCATGCGAAGAGTTGACTCATTGGAAAAGACTCTGATGCTGGGAGGGATTGGGGGCAGGAGGAGAAGGGGACGACCGAGGATGAGATGGTTGGATGGCATCACCGACTCGATGGACATGAGTTTAAGTGAACTTCAGGAGTTGGTGATGGACAGGGAGGCCTGGCGTGCTGTGATTCATGGGGTTGCAAGGAGTCGGACACAACTGAGTGACTGAACTGAATTGAAAGAACAGCAAGGAGAGGTAAGAAAGCCTTTTTAAGTGAAGAATGCAAAGAAATAGAGGAAAACAATAGAATGGGAAAGACTAGAGATCTCTTCAAGAAATTTGGATATCAAGGGCACATTTCATTCATGGGATGGGACAGAAACCATAAGGGACTAATTGAAGCAAAAGAGATTAAAAGGAGGTGGCAAGAATACACAGAAGAACTATACAAAAAAAGGTCTTACCGACTGGGAAAACCACAATGGTGTGGTCACTCAGAGCCAGACATCTGGAGTGTGAAGTCAAATGGGCCTTAGGAAGCATTACTATGAACAAAGCTAGTGGAGGTGATGGAATTTCAGCTGAGCTATTTCAAATCCTAAAAGATGATGCTGTTAAAGTGCTGCACTCATTATGCCAGCAAATTTGGAAAACTCAGCAGTGGCCACAGGACTAGAAAAGGTTAGTTTTCATTCCAATCCCAAAGAGCATTGCCAAAGTTAACATTCAAACTACCACACAATTGTCCCACACAATCCAATCAACTCAAAAGCTATCAAGGTAATGCTGAAAATCCCTCAAGCTAGGCTTCAACAGTATGTTAACCAAAACTTTTCAGATATACAAGCTGAATTTAGAAAGGATAGAGGAACCAGAGATCAAATTGCCAACACCCAGTAGATCATAGAAAAAGCAAGGGAATTCCAGAAAAACATCTACTTCTGCTTCACTGACTACACTAAAGCCTTTAACTGTGTGGATCACAACAAACTGTGGAAATTATAAAAAGATGGGAATACCAGACCACTTTACCTGCCTCCTGAGAAACCTGTATGCAGATCAAGAAGCAACAGCTAGAGCCAGACATTAAACAACAGATTGGTTCAAAACTGGGAAAAGAGTACATCAAGGCTGTATATTTTCACCCTGCTTACTTAACTTCTATACAGAGTACATCATGTGAAATGCCGGGTTGGATGAAACACAAGCTGGAATCAAGACTTCTGGGAGAAATATCAAAAACCTCTGATATGCAGATGATACCACTCTAATGGCAGAAAGCAAAGAGGAACTAAAGAGCCTCTTGATGAAAGTGAAACAGGAGAGTGAATAAGCTGGCTTAAAACTCACCATTAAAAAAAAAACTAAGATTATGGCATCCAGTCCCATCACTTCAAGGCAAATAGATGGGGAAAAGTGGAAACAGTGGCAGATTTTATTTTCTTGGGCTCCAAAATCACCGCGGATGGTGATTGTAGCCAGGAAATTAAAAGACGCTTGCTCCTTGGAAGGAGAGCTATGTGCATTAAAAAGCAGAGACATCACTTTTCTGACAAAGGTCTGTATAGTCAAAGATATGGTTTTTCCAGTAATCACGTATGGATGTGAGAGTTGGACCATAAAGAAGGCTGAGTGCTGAAGATTTAATGTTTTTGAATTGTGGTCCTGAAGAAGACTCTTGAGAGTCCCTTGGACTGCAAGAAGATCAAACCAGTCAATCCTAAAGGAAATCAACCCTGAATATTCATTGGAAGGACTGATGCTGAAGCTCCAATACTTTGGCCACTTAATGGGAAGAGTCAATTCACTGGGAAAAACCCTGATGCTGGGAAAGCTTGAGGGCAGAAGAAGGGGACGACAGTGGATGAGATGGTTGGATAGCGTCACCGACTCAATGGATGAGTCTGAGCAAATTCCAGGAGATGGTGAAGGTCAGGGAAGCCTGGCGTGCTGCAGAAATGGGAAGAGTCAATTCACTGGGAAAAACCCTGATGCTGGGAAAGCTTGAGGGCAGGAGAAGGGGACGACAGTGGATGAGATGGTTGGATAGCGTCACCGACTCAATGGATGAGTCTGAGCAAATTCCAGGAGATGGTGAAGGTCAGGGAAGCCTGGCGTGCTGCAGTCCACGGGGTCGCGCTGAGTTGGACATGACTTAGTGACTGACCAACAACGGAGTCTCCAGTTCCAGCAGAGCGTCACCTCTGCCACGGCTCCGCCCCTTGGCGCCTCCTCCTCTGTCTTGCCAACCAATTTGTACTCCCTCCACTGAAGCTCCAATACTTTGGCCACCTGATGTGAAAAGCCGACGCATTGGAAAAGACCCTGATGCTCGGAAAGATTGAAGGTAGGAGGAGAAGGGGACGACGTAAGACGAGATGTTTGGATGGCATCACTGACTCAGTGGACATGAGTCTGAGCACGCTCCGGAGATGATAAAGGACAGGAGGCTTGGCGTCCTGCAGTCCATGGGACCGCAAACATTGGACAGGAGCGAGCAACTGAACCACACTGCCCACAGTCCCCGGCTCCTCCCTGGCCTCGCCCACCCAGTTTCTCAAGGACCGTGTCCCTTGGCTCCTGGCCCCGCCCCCCACCCCTGGCCCAGCCCCGCCCCGCCCCTCGGCCGCACCCCCGGCACCCACGCTCTCCGCAGGAGTTGAAGATGAGGTTGCGGCCTAGGGGCGCTCTCAGGCAGTAGCGCGCCAGAGCGCAGAGCGGGAACTCCTCCTCCTCCTCGCTGCTGGGCGGGCAGCGCTGGGCCACTGAATAGAGGGCGCGGCCCTCCGCGCTGCGGTCGCGGGCCAGCTGCAGCAGCCAGACGGTGGGCCCGTCCACCACGTCGCGCCAGGCGCGGCACACCGGGCGGCAGCGCATCACTAACGCGCGCGGGGGCACGTGGCTCAGCACCTGCACGAGCAGCTCCGGGGGCAGTGCGTCCAAGGCTACGGGCGGGTCCGCGGGCAGCCGCCGCTGCCGCGAGGGCCGGGCGCCCATCTCCGGCCGCCAGAGTCCTGCAGGTAGAGAGGGGTCGGCGCGTTAGGGCAGCCTGGCCTCCCTCCAGCTCTCCTTCCAGGACGCAAGAAGAGCTTAACCGTGACCTCACCAGGTACACGGGCCACAGGGAGGCTGCCAGCTCCAAGAAATTCAGCATCTGGTTCCTGCCACGTGGCTCCAGACGGCGACCGCTTTCTCCCCATCTTTCCTCCTTGAGCAACAAAGCCCTGAGCCTGGTCATGACCCCAGGAGGGCTGCTAACCGCGGCCTCCTGCTCTGGCCGGTGCACCTCCCGCTCGGGGGTGCCCTGGCCAGTGTCCGGCTGAGCACTTTACATATGACCATCCGCTCACTGAAGACCGATGAGAAAAACCCGAGAGGGAAACTGTTTCTGCTCCTTTCCCCAGGTGTCCCAACTCTCTGGCCTTTGGAATCCATGACCTGTCCTCCAGCAAAATCCGTTCCCTCAGTCTCTTCACTGAACATTCTTGTCCCCCTCTTGCTCTAACCAGAACCCAGCTGTCCTGTGACCCTTCCGAGTGGGTACATCTTGCTCCTTGGTACTGTTTTCAGATCATTCTCTCTCCCCCAAACGCCCCAGCTCATCAGGGTTGATCGTCTGTCACCTTGTCAGTCACCTTGTGACTACTCATCACTTCTCCACGGTTTTAGCTCTAGGCTCATCGCCACTCAGGTTGCTCTTATCAACATTCCGGGTGATTTCCAGATCCAGGTTGATGGTCCTCCCTTCTTCCATCTGGGTCTCTCTTGTTCACTGACCAGCTGTCCTCCTAGCCCCTCTTTCCTGTGGTTGCACCTACACCTTGTCTCAACGGCCTCTTCAGAGCCTCCATCTCAGGCTTCTCACTCTCCAGTCGTCACCTCCTTTCTTTCCAGCTCTGTCCCTCAAGTGCCCTCCACCCTCCACAGTCCTGCCAACCCACTGTGATCTCCCATCCTTTGTCCCTACCTCTTTTTCATTGCCACCCCCACCCCCCTACCCGCCATCAATCCTCAGCTCTTCTTCATCCAGCTTAAGTTCCTTGGTCAATCATTAAAAACATTTTTTGCATACACGCTGGCCTCCTCTGGCTTCCTCCCACACATGACCTGGGTAAATCCAAGCCCTCCACTTACCTGTGCCTGTACTCACACGGTTTAAAGCAGCTGAAGAACAACACACAGCTCCACTGGCCAGCTCCACTTCAAGTTTGGGAACCTGACGCTCAAGCGTGCCTGCAGCGCTGTCTGGCAATGAGATTACAGTTCTCTTATCCACTAGCCCTTCCTCTCTATACATAGTTATTTCACACCTTCTCCCCTGACCTCCAACACATCACACTTCCTTCCACCTTTTCACTCTTTTCTTGCTTCTTCTTATTTATTTTTGGCCGTGTGGTGTGGCATGCAGGTTCTTACTTAGTTCCCCCTAGCCAGGGATCCAACCAGTTCCCCCTGAAGAGGTGAAAGCACAGAGTCCTAACCTCTGGACCACCATGAAAGTCCCTCCTTGCTTCTTATTTTGCAGAGAAAAAAAAAATCGATAGAAAGTGAATGTCCACAGACCCCCACTGCCCCATAGACCCTCCCTGCCCTCTGCTTTCCCTAGAAAGTGAATGTCCACAGACCCCCACTACCCCATAGACCCTCCCTGCCCTGTGTCTCTTCCAGGCCACTGTCTCATAGTTCTCCTCTCTCTCTGCGGCACCTTCAGCTTCCCTCTCTGAACTGGGTCATTCTCATCAGCC
The DNA here is from genome assembly GCA_006410675.1 of Oreotragus oreotragus. NCBI lineage: Eukaryota > Metazoa > Chordata > Mammalia > Artiodactyla > Bovidae > Oreotragus > Oreotragus oreotragus. The sequence goes on along the minus strand of SJYX01012609.1, from coordinate 405,313 downwards.
CACAGAGTCATCTCATATGAAAATGAATGAAAATACTCTTGATTTCAGCTCCCTTTCTAGCTATGACCCCATTTCTTTGGTCCTCTTTATAGTAAAACTTCTCCAAAAAGTTGTCACACTCACTGCCTCCATATGGCCTACTGCTATTCTTACTCAAACCTCCTCTAATCAGGCTTTGCCCTCCTTAAAATGTTAATTGCTCAGTTGTGTCTGACTCTTTGCGACCCCATGGACTGTAGCCTGCCAGGCTCCTCTGTCCATGGATTCCTCCAGGCAAGAATACCAGAGTGGGTAGCCATTCCCTTCTCCAGGGGATGTACCTGACCCAGGGATTGAACCTGGGTCTGCAGCATTGCAGGCAGATTCCCTGAGTCACCAGGGAAGCCCCTCCTTCTCTACCCTGAAATGTCAAGGTCACCCCCCAGTGACCTCCCTTGGTGCTGTCTGCTCAGTGTTCACATTGCTTGACCTGTTCACAGCACCCGACACAGGAGTCGCTCTTCATTCTTCACTTCACTCCTCTGAGCCCCCGCATCCATCCCTCTGGACCTCTTCCGGCTGCCTGGTGGTTCCCAGTCAGTGTCCTTGGCTGTTTCTTCCTCCTTCCTCTGATCTCAGGGTCAAGGGTCAGTCTTTGAACCTCCTCTATTCTCCATCAGTACTCACTCCCTTGGGGATCTCATCCACTCTCATCACCTCTCACCTGGACCATTGCTGTCTCCCTGCTCCTTTCCCCAACAGCCTGTTTCCCACAAGCAGCCAGGACAGGTGTGAACACCCGAGTTTGGGTCCAGTCCCTGCCTGCTCAGAGCCCTACTGGGCTCCACCGCATCAGGGTCAGGGAAAGGTGCTCACTGTGGCCCACAAGCCCCACGTGATCAGCACTCGTCATCTCCCTGCCCTCATTTCCCCTCACTCACTCTGCCCCAGCCATACCAGCCTCCACACCTCAGAGCCTTTGCACAGGCTGTTTTCATCACCTAGACCCCGAGTACTTCTTTGCTCACCACACTTCCTTCAAACCTTGGCTCAACTTCTCCACGAGACTGTCTCTGACCACCGTATTTACAATTTCAGGGTCTCATGACCACACCTACTTCTCCTTCCCCTTTCCTTATTCTTTTCTAACACTCCTATCACACCACACACATAAGTATAGGCGGATTCTTTACCATCTGAGCCACCAGGGAAGCCCATATATTGATATAATTTACTTAATTAAGTAAATCTTCCGTATTGTCTGTTCCCCAAGCCACATTGTAATAATCACTTTGAGGGCAGAATTGCTGCTGATTTTGCACACTGCACACCAGTGTCCACACCAGTGTGTGACACATAATAAGTGTTTAATAAAGAGATATTAAGTGACTGAATGGACGAACTGTCACATCAGAAACCCACTTCACAGATGAGGAAACTGAGGCATAACAAAACGAAACACCTTTAGAACAAAACACCTTGGCAAAAGAGCTAAGTGATGAAATGCTGATTCCTGAGTACAGCCAGCCTGGGTTGACTCCCAGCTAAGCCTCTTGCCTCAAGGGCAAATCTCTTCATCATTTTGTGCCTCACTTTCTTCTTCTGAAAATGAGGGTGTTAACCATACTTCCCTCATAGGGTTGTTGTGAGAATGAAATGAATTAATATTGGTAAAGCACTCAAGAAATAACCTCCGGTATCTCATAAATAAAAGTGATATTAATATATTAGACACTAAATTATGTTAGTTGCTATTATTATTATACGCCATAAAAAGATGACGAGCAACCATTTAGCTATGATATTTCCATCTGGTGACATTTATTGGGCCCTTCCTAAACCACTGTGCTGCGCATTTAAGCTGCATCATTGCACTGAATTCCATCATGGTGTTTTAATGGCCAAAACGATCCTCAGATTGCCCTGGGTTAAGAGCCTTCAATGATCTAATGCTTGTTATATCATCTAGTGCCAGTAAGTGCTCGATTCATGTCAGCTGTTACTATTTTGAAATAAATTGATTAAGATCTTGTTAAGAATTAAGCCTGTATCAGGCAAGCAGTCTGTGGACGTGGCACAAAGCCTGACTCCGCTTTGCCCCCACAACAGAGAACTGAAGTTGTGGAGACAGGCTTTAGAGAGTAGAGTGTATTTTGCCCCCAGGTTGCATTAATAATCAGCTGAAATTTACAAGTGAGTCCATCAGCTTGCCCGGCATGGACATGAAACTCACCAGAGCCTAGTTCCCTGGGTCAGCTCTCCTTAGGAATGTGCTGATCGCTGGTGAATGGGGGATTTCTGGACCTGAGAGTGGTCCCCTCACACCACGAGGGCAGCCAGACTTCACTGGGGAGCAAGGACTTTCAAGTGATGTACTGTATGAGCCCTGCGTATTCAAAATGCTTATCTGTGATGCTCTCCTGAGGACCATGAGGTTCCTTGCAGCTGCCTTGTCCAACCCAGCTGAATGCCAGCTACTGGCTGGGTCAGAATGGCAGGTAACTGCCTGCTGCCAGGGTGTTTGCATGTGTGTGTGTGTGTCTGTGTGTGTTTGGTGGGGAGGATAATTGTATTGGTTGTCACAGTGACTGCGGGATGATACTGGTATTCAGTTTCCAGGGACCTGTGACGCACAGCAGACATCTTCTCCAAAAGGCTATAACAACGTATCCAATCTGAGTTGCTGTTTTCCACCACTTGATCATTCTCCTTTTGCACCCCTCCCCTTGACATAGGCAGGCCTTTGGGACTGCTTCACCTTTTCAGAGCATCACAGAAGTGACGTCGCTAAGGGGTTGTGGAGGTTGTGTTGTCTGGGGATGCATGCCTGGGGGGCCGTGAGGCCAGTAGTGTGCTCCTAAATGTTTAACAACGGGCTCTTGGACTTCCCTGGGGGTCCTGTGGTTGAGACTTTGCCTTCCAATCCAAGGTGTAGCAGGTTCGATCCCCGGTTGGGGGGTCCATGAAAGACATGGTTTTCAGAGCTTTTGGATTTAGGGATTATAGCATTTGCTGATTTTTGTGGTGTGACTATACTGTCCATGGCTGATGGCAAGCTACCAACATGATGTCTCTGAACTTTGGAGTTGGAAAGCATTGTCCACAATGCGCTCCCTGGATCCGGTGTGAACCAGTTCCAGCACACCACCGCCTGAGTCACCATGTGAGTCTGGCTGTCCTGAAGTCGTCACAGTGGAGAGACCACAGGAAGATATATATATATATATATACATACACATGTATGCTTGGGCAGCCTCAGCTGTTTGTGTCTTCCTATCTTAGGTGCTGGTGGCTCAGTGGTAAAGAATCCAGGTTCAATCCCTGGGTGAGGAAGATCCCCTGGAGGAGGGCATAGCAACCCACTCCAGTTTTCTTGCCTGGAGAATTCCATGGACAGAGGAGCCAGGTGGGCTACTGGGGTCGAAAAAGAGTTGGACAACTGAACAACAACAACGACGTCCCAGGTGCTAGACAGGGAGGTTAATGAGCCCTCAGATGACCCAGCCCCAATCACTGCCTGCTGGGACCTGCACAGCAGCCCCTGAGAACTGCTTAGCTGAGCCCAGTCAGTCCCAAAGCCATCAGAATAATAAAGGAATGGGTATTGTTTTAAGTCCCACATTTTGAGTGCTCTCTTATGCAGCACTTGCTAAATGTAACGATGGTCAGTGACTTGTATTGCAGGGGACAGGTACTGCTCACAGAGGAAGGCCGAGAGAATCCCAGGCAGGATTGAAAGTTCCATTTGGAATGGATAAAGATGTGGTCCGTATATATAACAGAATACTACTCAGTCATAAAAAAGAACGAGATAATGTCATTTGCAGCAGCATAGGTAGACCTAGAGATGATTATACTTAAGTGAAGTAAGAGACAAACGCCATGTAATATCACCTATATGTGGAATGTGAACTATAATCCAAGTGAGGTTATCTATAAAACAGAAACAGACTCACAGCCACAGAGAACAGACTTGCGGTTCCCAAGAGGGAAGGGAATGAGGGAAGGAGGGATTGAGAGTTTGGGATTAGCAGATGCAAAGTAGAATGGATAAACAAGATCCTGGGGTTTCCCTGGTGGTCCATTGACTGTCTCTGTGCTCCCAATGCAGGGGGCCTGAGTTCGATTCCTGGTCAGGGAACTAGATCCCACATGCTGCAACTAAGACCCAGTGCGTGCCAAATAAATAATACATAATTTTTAAAAAATATTAAAAAAAGACCAAGGTTCTAATGTAGTAGAATGGATAAACAAGATCCTGGGGTTTCCCTGGTGGTCCATTGACTGTCTCTGTGCTCCCAATGCAGGGGGCCTGAGTTCGATTCCTGGTCAGGGAACTAGATCCCACATGCTGCAACTAAGACCCAGTGCGTGCCAAATAAATAATACATAATTTTTAAAAAATATTAAAAAAAGACCAAGGTTCTAATGTGTAGCACAGAAAACTATGTTCAATATGCTGGGATAAGCCATAATGGAAAGGAATATGAAAAAAGAAGGTATATGTACGTATAACTGAACCACTTTGCTGTACAGCAGAAATTAACCCAGCACTGTAAATCAACTATATTCTCTTTTTTGCTTTAATTTTTTTCTTAAATCAACTATATTTCAATAAAATAAGCTTTTTCAAAAGTTCCATCTGGGCAGAGGTACTCATTTGAAAGTTGTTTTTTCTTTCTGTTTCTTGATCTAAAGTCTAGTTACATGTGTGTTCATTTGTGAAAATTCATCAGGCGATACAGTTTGTTTCTAGAAAAGGTTTACTGGAAATAATAATAATAAAAACAGAGATGATAGTCCATGGAAAGAAACCAAAAGATATCCAGAAGGCTCTCCACAAAGTTATCAAACAAAAAATAGGATGAGGATGATGATGATGATTTTAAAAAGTGAAAGTGTTAGTTGCTCAGTCATGTCGGACGTTTTTCGACCCCAAAGGAACTGTGTAGCCTGCCAGGCTCCTCTGTCCATGGAATTCTCCAGGCAAGAATACTGGACTGGGTTGCCATTCCCTTCTCTAGGGGATCTTCCCCACCCAGGGATGGAACCTGGGTCTCCCGCATTGCAGGCAGATTCTTTACCATCTGAGCCACAAGGGAAGCTGCTTCACAAATACATGAGTCATCCTTGCCCAGGGGGCATGCCAGTCTTCTCTGTATCATTACAATTTTAGTATATATGTGCTGCTCAAATCGACCACAAAAGNAACCTGGGTCTCCCGCATTGCAGGCAGATTCTTTACCATCTGAGCCACAAGGGAAGCTGCTTCACAAATACATGAGTCATCCTTGCCCAGGGGGCATGCCAGTCTTCTCTGTATCATTACAATTTTAGTATATATGTGCTGCTCAAATCGACCACAAAAGGATTATTTTAAACTCAAGAACGCTTGAAACTATTAAGAGGTAGCTTCTCTCTTTGCTCGGTGGTTCCTCGAATCGTGTAGGGCCTTTTTAGGGTGACTGGAAAATTTCGCACAAAAACACCCCCATGACTCAGTGGTAAAATCATTCCCATGGTATAATAAGCATTATTTTATGATTATTTCTGATGGTCCTGGGGCCTGCCTGGGCTCAGGTACATGGTTCTCAGGGGCTCTCGGGCCGTGGTCCTCAGGCAGAGCGTGGCACTCGGTCATCTTCTGAAAGTTCGTCACGCCTCTGCTGAGCGCTGGACCCGGAGACTCTCTGGCTGGGAATTCCCCAGGCAGATCCCCATCTCCACGTGGTCTCTCCTGCTAGCTGCACGCTTTTCCCAGAGTAGTTACTCTTGATGAAGATCCAATAATATCATTTCATTTTCACAGCTCATGATTCACTAAACTATCTTCATTTCATATAGCGGTTTTGAAAGTGATTTTATTTATTATTCTTATTTTTGGCCGTGCTGGGTCTTCACTGCTGCTCGCGCTTTTCTCGAGTTGCAGAGTGCTCTAGGGCGCAAGGGTTTCAGTAGTCGCGGCCCCAGGCTCTAGAGCACAGGCGCCACAGCTGTGACGCATGGGCTTGTTGTCTGGAGGCATCTGGAATCTTCTCGGATCAGGAATCGAATCTGTGTCTCCTACACTGGCAGGCAGATTCTTTACCACCACGCCACTTGGGAAGCCCTATAGCATCATTTTTACTTGGTTAATTTTCTTCCTCAACTTTGTTAATTTTATCTTTATTAATTTAGCAAGTATACTTCCATCGATTTTGAAATTACTTTTATGATTTGATCAGCTAATTATATATTGGGATAACTTAGGTGTGCAACCATTGCTTATTTATTATTTATTAATTTTTTTTTGGCTGGGACATGCGGCAATCAAGATCTTTAGTTCCCCCACTAAGGATCAAACCCTTGCCCCTTGCAGTGAGACCACAGGGTCTTAACTGCTGAGCCACCAGGGAAGTCCCAACCTTTGCATATTTATAAATGTATGATTGTACTTGCTGTGGTATTTATACATTTTTGTACTTGAACTGTCATGTCACTAACTTTTGTTTTATGAATTTGGAATACTGAGCAAACAGTTGCTGTGAATGGTAATGTTTCAGTATCA
>SJYX01012609.1:162799-396185 GCA_006410675.1 Oreotragus oreotragus | reverse complement strand
AGCCACCAGGGAAGGAAGCAGATAACCCAGGTTCAAATCCTGGTTCTGGGCTTCCCTGGTGGCTCAAGGGTGAAGAATCCACCTGCCAAGGCAGGAGACACGGGTTCAGTCCCTGATCAGGGAAGATCCCAGACGCCTTGAAGCAACTGGGCCCACGCTCCACAGTAACGAGCCTGTGCTCTAGAGCCCGCGCTCTGCAAGGAGAAGCCTCTGCAATGAGACGCCCGAATGTCGCAACTAGAGAGTAGCCCCTGCTCGTCGCAGCTAGAGAAAAACCAGACCAGCAACAAAGACTGAGCACGGCCGGAAAAAAAAAAATCTGGTTCTGCCTTTTCTTGGGCAGGCCATCACTTTTGCATGTTGCTGGCCTCTGAGCCTCAGTTTTCTCATCTGTAACATGTGACATACAAATAACTATTCTATCTCAAGGGCTGGATGTGAGCAGTGAAGGAGAAATATCCTTAAGTCATGTCTGGGACTCAAGGAATAAGTAAGACCCCATGTCATACAAGAACTAATAGGATTTCACTCTTTGGATGAAGATTTGGTAATCTGAACCTAGTGAGACGCCGTTTGTGGATGTCCCTTGGGGAGAAGGGAAATGGGAGAGGCGGGTGGGCACATGTCCAACTCATCTCTCTTTCAGAACTCTTGCCAACTACCTAGGGCACCCATGTTGAACTTGAACTCCTCAGGGAGAATTCATGGGCAAGCCACCAAGCCAAAGCCGGGAATTACCCCCAGTAACAAACACTTCATGGAGATACAGTGTATGCACCGGGATAAGCGACGGAATCTCAGTGGTGGGATTTGGGGCACATTTCTGCGGTTCTTCCCTGGTAGCTCAGCTGGCAAAGAATCCGCCTGCAATGAGGGAGACCTGGGTTCGACCCCTGGTTTGGGAAGATCCCCTGGAGAAGGGAATGGCTATCCACTCCAGTATTCTGGCCTGGAGAATTTCACGGACTGTATAGTCCATGAAGTTGTAAACAGTTGGGCACGTCTGAGCGACTTTCACTTTCTGCGGTGTGTGCATGCATGCATATATTCCATTTATATTTGCCAAGAGTCCTATTTCCCAGAAATTTTTAAAAATTAAAAAAATACATTCACGGATGTCTAATTTACATCCAATAAAATGCAAACATTTCAAGTGTACAGTCTGTGTTCTAACAGCTGTATGCAATGGTACAACCATCCTCATAAACAAGAGGTGAGACATTTCTGTTACTCTAGAATGTTTACCCTTTCCCACCTCCACCCCAACCATTAATTGGCTTTTCGTCACTAGAAGTTTTCTTTTCTAGAGTTTCATATAAATGGAATCATATGGTGTGCCAGTTATCAAGTTACTGCCTTACAGCTCCAAGTTGAGAAACTGGAGTTTAGGCCTTTAAATCGTCTTCCTTCGCTGGCTGCCATGCTACAGTTTTCCAGTAGAGGGAGCCAGAGAGGTGTTGCAGGAGGAAAGAGTTTTGCTTCTAGCTTCCGGACGCGGTTCCCCAAAGGCAGGTAGCTTTTCCTGCCGCGTTCACAAGGGTGTAGGCTTCTCCAGTGCCTGGCAGTGAGGAGCACCCCTCAGCCAGCATCTTGCCCTGGCACCCACCTCAGCTGGTTTTTTGGCTGAGTGCCTCTGGTGAGACACTTCCTTGTGAACTGTTTTCCCTAGCATCCTTAAAGGACTGACTTCTGGCAAGTTCCAGAGGGTGGATTTCCAGCAAGTTCCACAGCCGGAGCACCAGAGGGACTCCTTTGCCCTTTAGTGAGCCATGTCCAAGTGTTCTCCCAAAGCGTCAGGGTCTGGGGACTTCCCTGGTGATCCAGTGGTTTAAGGCTCCGTGCTCTCAATGCAGGGAGCCAGGATTCAATCCCTGGTCACGGAACTAGATTCTGCATGCCACAGCTAAGACTTGGCATAGCCAAATAAATAAAAATAGATGTTAAACAAAAACAAAACCCCCCAAAGCGCGAGGGTTTCTGGGACTGCCAAGGACAGTCTGGAGCTGACACCTTTCTCAAGCTCTCTGTCTTAGATCTTAGGGGTAGAGGCTGCTCCCTGTATTTATAGTCTTTACCATTCTCTTTATTTCTCAGTAGCTACTCCTTCTAACTCTAATCCCCTGCTATGATGAATAAATCTGTATATTAAACATTCTCCCTTCAAATTACTGTGGTTTCAGTCTCTGGATTGGACCCTGAGTGATAACCATAGGAGGCACCCTTGTGTCTTCTTTCCTTCAGCAGAATACTGTGTGATTCAGTCACATCATTGCTGTATTAATCGCCACCTCAATCCTATTCATCACTGAGTAGTACTCCATTGAACAGATAAACCACAATCTGTTTACTCGCTCGGCATGATGGACATTTGGATTGTTTCCAGCTTGAGGCTGTTATGAATAAAGCTTCTATGAACATTCACATTCAAGTGGTTGTCTGGACATATGTTTGCATTTCTCACGAGTAAACACGTAGGAGTGGGATTCTTGGATGACACGTTCTTTACGAGAACACACCCAATCATTTTTTTCTGCGCGACTATGCACTCCCATCAACACGTATGACAGCTGCACTCGCTAGCACCTTGTATGGTCAGTCTTTTCAATTTTAGGCAGAATGGCTTCCGTTTCACGCCTTGGAGAGATTTTCCTCTACCTGACATTCTCCCTTATCGATTTTAACACTTTACTCTTGAACGGTGGTGTTGTCTCTATTTTATTTTATTTTTTGGCCACACTGTGCTACTTGCAGGATCTTAGTTCCCCAGCCTGGGACTGAACCCGAGCCCTCAGCAGTGAAAACTCCCAGTCCTAATCACTGGACTGTCAGGAAGGGAAGTCCTGCCAGTGTTGTTCCTAACTTACAACGAATGGTTACAGAAATATCATCAAGAAACAAGACTGAAACGTCTCTGGTGGTCCAGTGGCTAAGACCCTGAGCTCCCAATGCAGGGGGCCCGGGCTCAATTCCTGGTCGGGGAACTAGACCCCATAGGCCCCAACTAGGAGTTCACATGCTGCCGCAACTGGGACCTGGTGAAGGCAAATAAGGGCTTTCCAGGCGGTGTTAGTGGTCAAGAGCCCACCTGCCAATGTAGAGAGGCAGGTTTGATCCCTGGGTTGGGAAGATCCCCTGGAAGAGGGCATGGCAACCCACTCCAGTATTCTTGCCTGGAGAATCCTATGGATAAAGGAACCTGGCGGGCAGCAGTCCATAGGTTTGCCAAGAGTTGGACACAACTGAAGCAACATGCACGCAGCCAAATAAATAAAAAATTAAATACAAATGAAATATATAAGCAAAAGGGTATATTGTACAGTACAGGGAATTATAGTCAAACAAACAAACAAACAGAAAAACCCCCAAAAACAAGACTGAAAATTTCTCGCTCTTTAGAATTATTTGCATGTACAAAGATTTGGCATGCCTTCTCCTTCAAGAAGGAAGACTGAGCTATACCTAATCAGGGCCTGCACTGGCCTGTAAGAATCGTTAGGTAGATTTTTTTTTTTAAAGGCACCTCTTCTGGGTGAAGGCAAGCCTGGAGTAGCATGACCTGGTGACTGGAGCAAGGCATGGATTAGAGTCCCCACTCATATCACCGCCCCTGGCTGGCCTCACAATTACGACAGCTGGTCCTGTGCTGCGTGCGTGCTAAGTCACGTCCAAAACACTCTGTGACCCTATGGACTGTAACCCACCAGGTTCCTCCATCCATGGGATTCTCCAGGCAAGAATCCAGTGTGGGTTGCCATGCTCTCCTCCAGGGGATCTTCCCGACCCAGGTATGGAACCCGGGTCTCTTATGTCTCCTGCACTGGCGGGCAGGTTCTTTACCACTAACACCACCTGGGGTTCTGTCTCTAAGTGAGGTGGACCGGGTGTAAGCCAGCAGGAAGTGGTGGAGCCTCTGTCAGTCCGGAGAGAAAAGCCCAGCATGGAGGCCGTGCCAGCACTCACTCTGGCTGACTTACTGCCCAGTAGGAAGGTGGGCCTAGTTTGGCCACATCTCCCAGTTTGTCAAGAGACTGGAAATCCCTGTGTTTATGTGAAATCACCCGATTTTTAAATGTTAGCAGTGCATTTAAGGGGAAAAAAAAATTATAGCACAGTGTAAGCCAGAAGAGACAGATCTTCAGACCCACGAACTGATTGGGGATGATCTTTTGTGGCTTCTGTATTATTCCCATTGATTGTCCTGGCAGGAGGAAACTGAGGCCCAGAGAGGTGAAATGATGTCCACAGCAGTCAGAAGGGGAGTGGCATGGACTTCCCTGGTGGCCCAGAAGTTAAGAATCCACCTTGCAAGGCAGGGTACATGAGTTCAATCCCTAGTCGGGGAACTAAGATTTCACATGCCTGAGAGCAACTAAGCCTGTGGGCCACAACTAGAGGTCCCACATGCTGCAACTAAGACCTGATGCAGTCAAATGAACAAATATTAAAAAGAAAAGATTTCTTGGATATAATGCCAAAAGTATGATTTATAAAAGAAAAAAATGGATTAATTAAACATTGCTACTGCTAAGTCACTTCAGTTGTGTCCGACTCTGTGTGACCCCATAGACGGCAGCCCACCAGGCTCCCCCATCCCTGGGATCCTCCAGGCAAGAATACTGGAGTGGGTTGCCATTTCCTTCTCCAATGCATGAAAGAGAAAAGTGAAAGTGAAGTCGCTCAGTCTGTCCGACTGTTAGCGACCGCATGGACTGCAGCCCACCAGGCTACTCCGTCCATTGGATTTTCCAGGCAAGAGTACTGGGGTGGGGTGCCATTGCCTTCCCCGAATTAAACATTATCAAAATTTTAAACCTTTGTACTTCAAAAGACATTATTAAGAAAATGAAAGACAAGCTACAGATTGGCAGAAAATATGTGTATATCACACACTTGATAAAATACTTGAATCTAGAATATATAAAGAACACTTAAAATTCAATTAAATGACAAATCAGTTTAAAAATTGACAAAAGATTTGAATAGACATTTCACCAAAGAAGAAATACAAAGGACTAATAAGCAAATGCGGGCTTCCCAGCTGGCACTAGTCGTAAAGAATCCACCTGCTAATGCAAGAGACACGGGTTCGATCCCTCGGTCAGGAAAATCCCCTGGAGGAGGCCATGGCAACCCACTCTAGTACTCTTGTCTGGAGAATCTCGTGGACAGAGGAGCCTGGCTGGCTACAGTCCATAGGATCACAAAGAGTCAGTGTAACTGAATCGACTTAGCACAGCAATAAGCATGTGAAAAGATGCTCAACATCATTAGTCAAGAAGGAAATGCAAATTAAAATCACAGTGAGATGCCACTTCATGCTCTCTAGAGTGGCTGCTGTCCAAAAGATTGGTGAGGACAGGGAGAACCTGGGACCTTTATACACTGCTGATGGGAATGTAAAATGGTAAAGCCTCTTTGGAAAACAGTCTCTATAAAAGTTGAACATTAAAAAAAAAAGAAGTGAAATATAAATTTACCATGAAATCCAACAATTCTTTTTTTTTTTTAATTATGTATTTATTTATTTTGGCTTCAAGGAATATAGGATCCTAGTTCCTCAACCAGGGATCAAACTTGTGCCCTCTGCATTGGAAGCTTGGAGTCTTAACCAATGGAAGTTTGAAACACAGCAATTCTACTACTAGGCTATCTACCCAAGAGAAATGAAAAGGTATGTCACACAGACTGACTTGACTGCCAAAGTGCATAGCAGCGTTAAAATATTTGAAAACAACCTAAGTGTCTATCAACTGGTGAATGGACAGCAATATGCGGTCTATCCATACAGTGGAATACTGCTCAACACTAAAAGGAATGAGGACTCCCCTGGTGGTGCAGTGTTTAAGAATCTGCCTGCAAAAAAAAAAAAAGAACCCACCTGCAGGGGATACTGGTTTGATCCCTAGTCGGGGAAGATTCCACAAACCGTAGGTCACCTACTGAGACCACCTGCTGCAACCACTGAAGCCCCAGCACCCTAGAGGCCCTGCTTAATGGCAGCTAGAGAAAAACCGCGCACAGCAAGGAAGACCCAGTGCAGCCAAAAGTCAAAACAAAACAAAACAATGAAAGGAACGGAGTAAAGGTACAAGATACAATGAGAATGACCCTAAGACAGCATGCTAAGTGAAAGTGCTGGATTCAAAAGGCTACACATTGTATGCTGGATCTATATGAACTGTCCAGAAAAGACCTACCTAAACATAGGGAAAGATGAGGAGTTGCTGTGACTGGGCGTGGGAACAAGGAGTGACCACAACGAGGCACAGTGGATGTTTTGGAGGTGATAGAAATGCTCTATAACTGTGGTGCTGGCTGCCAAACTCGGAAAACTCACTGAATCACTGAATCGTACACTCAACAGGGCTGAATTTTATGGTATGTAAATTACTTCAATAAAGCTGTCAAAAAACCCCCCAAACCCTGCACACTTTACAGTTACAGCCTGTAAGACTTAAATAGGGTAATAGAACAGACTATAGATGTAATCAGCCTTGATGGTGTGAAAGCAAATGCATTACCGACAAGATGGGAAAGGAAAGGTGGGGGAGGGGAAGCCAAGACACTCCTCTCACTCACTTAGTATCACAGGAATCAGAAGTTGCCAGGATGAAAAAATACAAGTGAAGCATAAAATGTAAAGTCTCAAAGGTAAATAAGAAATGATCTTAAAAAAGTACAAGTGTTAAAAATTAGTGGAGTGAATACACATTGAGCTAAATACCATCTTTCATAGCTGACAGTAATAGACGGTTTTGAATTTCTCTATTTCTCCGTCATTTTCACTGTCATCATCTTCTCAGTTATCCACCTGCCTTCTGAACCACAGTATGGGTGAGATGAGAGGCAAAGTTACTTTGGATTTTGGTATATTCTAGTTTAAACGTCATGGATATCATGTGTATTAAAGAATATGCTTTTATAAAAAAAAACACCAACCAACCAATAATACAACGTTACCATAATTTACTTACAATCAGTAAGAACTCCCATACACACCTGATGAGAGTAAAAATTGGTGCAACCACTTTGGAAACTAGTTGGGGATTTTTTTTTACCGAATTTAGAAAAGTGCCTTTCCAGCAAGCTGGCAATTTGACCCTAAAGCCAGGAAACATATACTAGAATATTCACGACAGCATTGACCCTCATAGCTCCAATCTGGAAATGATCCAGGTACCCACATAGAATGTATAAATGAATTAAGGCAGTCATAGTAAGTAAGCACAACAGCACAAATGGACCTCAGAAGCATAATTTGGGGTGAAATTTACCAGAGACACAGGTCATCCAGAGTGTGAGTCCCAGGACAACCAGACAGCCAGGGTGGCCTGGGGCAGTCCTGATTTACACCCAGTGTCCCAGGGTAATTAGCGTAAATATCAGTGACCCCTATCACTTCCAAAATAACCTGGTTTGAAAATTGGATGATAAATTATATTCTCACACCAGTGATTTTTAGAAAGTTTACAAACAGGCTAAACTAATAAATGCTATTTACAAATGTACATACAGGTACTAAAATCATATGTGTGTATATATATATATATATATATATATATATATATATCAGTTCAGTTGCTCAATTGTGTCTGACTCTTTGTGACCCCATGGACTGCAGCACATCAGGCTTCCCTGTCCATCACCATCACTGGCGTTTGCCCAAAATAATGTCCATTGTGTCAGTGATGCCATCCAACCATCTCATCCTCTGTCGTCCCCTTCTCCTCCCGCCTGTATGTACATATATATAAAACAAGCAGAAACTTCCCTGGTGATCTAGTGGCTAAGACTCCATGCCCCTAATGCAGGGGAAAGTATTAGTCGCTCAGTTGTGTCCGACTCTCTGCGACCCCCATGGACCATAGCCTGCCAGGTTCCCCGTCCATGGGATTCTCCAGACAAGAATACTGGAATGGGTAGCCATTCCCTTCTCCAGGGAATCTTCCTGACCCAGAGACCGAACGCAGATCTCCTGCATAGCCTGAGCCACCAGGGGGCTTGGGTTCAATCCCTGCTTGGGGAACTAGATCCCACAGGCCACAGCAAAGATTGAAGATCCTGTGTGCCACAACTAAGACCCAGTACAGCCAAATAAACAAATACTAAAGATTAAAAAACACACACAACCACACAACAACACGAAACAAAATAACCAAGCAGGGAAAGGAGCATTATAAAAGTCAGGATGCTGGTTCCCTCCGTGGGGAAGGAGAAGGCTACAACCAGGGAAACATCTAGGGGGCTGGCAATGCTCTCCTTATTGGCCTGGGTGCCGGTTATATGCTTTGTTATATATTTCATGTACTTTTCTGTATGAGTGTTACACTTTACAATTTAAAAAATTATTAATGCTGTCAACGAACACCATGATTATTTAAGTCAAAGAAGGGACAGTCGAATTGCATCTTAGTACAGATTAACGGGTCACATTTGTCGAGGCTTTCTTGGTGTGAGGCACCCTGGGAAATTCTTTATGTGCATCATCTCATTCCCTGGAGGCAGCACTGACATTTCTGGGGCATCACAGGGCCAGCCAGGGACACTGGTTTCGGGAACTGCTGGTGACAGCCTGCAGAGGAGGTAGCACTGGGGAGAGGTGAAACTTTGTCAGTTGCATATTCAGCCAGCCCCAGGTTAGCCTCAGCCCAAACTCAGACTTTTCGTGAACTTGGGCAAATGGGTTTCCCTCTCTCAGCGTAGATTTCTTCTTTGGCAAATGGGATGTGAATGTCCACACATCCTCTCCAGGCTTCCCTGGTGGCTCAATCGGTAAAGAATCTGCCTGCAATGCAGGAGACCTGGGTTTGATCCCTAGGTTGGGAAGATCCCCTGGAGGAGGAAATGGCAAGTCACTCCTGTATTCTTGCCTGGGAAATCCCATGGACAGAGGAGCCTGGTAGGTTAGAGTCCATGGGGTCGAAAAGTTGGACACAGCTGAGTGACTAAACCCCACCACACCCCACAATCCCTAAATGTGAAAGCTCTGAAAACCGAGTCTTTCACAGACCCACTTGGTGGCAGACCTGCCTGAAACTGATGGAAGGTTTTATGTATGATATGAACATGCATGTCACTGAAAAATTATCCATGTGTGTGATTACTCCCCAGTCCTGCTAGGGATTTTTTTTTTTTTTTTGAAAAAATTTTAAGTAATTATTTATTTTTGGCTGTCCTATGGCTTCGTGGCTGCACGCAGGATTTTCTGTTTGCAGAGAGCAGGGGCTGCTCTCTGGTTTCCGTGAGCGGGCTTTTTATTGTGGGAGTTTCTCTTGTCGTGGAAGAGCCTTGTCTTGTCTAGGCGTGGGGCTCCAGTAGTTGTGGCTTGTGGGCTCTAGAGTGTGGGTTCAGTAGCTGTGATGCACAGGCTTAGTTGCCCCTTCGCATGTGGAATCCTCCCGGACCAGGATCTAACCTGTGTCTCTTGCATTAGCAAGCAGATTCCCAACCAGTGGACCATCAGGGAAGTCTACCGCAATAAGGATCATATGTAATACACATATGTAATACCTGCCTCATATTCAGTTCCCAAATGCACTGAATAGCAAAAGTTTTGGCCAACACGCTGTGGACTTGTAGTAACTCTCACTTCTCATGGTGATGGGGAAATTAAACAAGATTAAGGCTGGTCTTCAACAAGTGTTAGCTGCCATTGTGACTGCTGTGACAATGATTAGCAGTCAAGGCCAGCTATGCGACTGGAGTCTGGGGCTGGACCTCCTTATGTCAGAATCATGCAGTCACTGAAACTATGCCTGGAGGAATATAGGTTCAGAGGATTCATGCCTAGGAAGGAACAAAATACAGCAGGACACAAAACTGCACCAATGGCAAGATCAGAGCCACCTGGTGAATTTAAAAAAAGGCAAAAGATGGACGGTCTAGTGGTTCAGTGGTTAAGAATCTGCCTTCCAGTGCAGGGGACGCAGGTTCATCCCTGGTCGGAACACTAAGATCCCATATGCTTCAGGGGCAGCTAAGCCTGTGCACTACAAATTATTGATCCTCAAGAGCAGTTATGATGTTATGCATAATTATTCACAGGTGGGCTGACCACGGTTGTTAAGAAAAACCCTTCACAAAATACTAAGTTACTGTTAACTGAACACTAAATCCTCCAGGAACGTGGAAAGTGCTTTCCAAGATCTCGCAGAAGTCTCACCAACAACCTCAAGAGGCCGGTGCTATTTTCAGCTGGGGAAACTGAGGCTTGGAGGAGGGAAGCTATCAACCGGAAGTCACCCAACACCTCCATCCTGGAGTGGA
This sequence comes from Oreotragus oreotragus, assembly GCA_006410675.1. Taxonomy (NCBI): domain Eukaryota; kingdom Metazoa; phylum Chordata; class Mammalia; order Artiodactyla; family Bovidae; genus Oreotragus; species Oreotragus oreotragus. Next base: position 385,919 of record SJYX01012609.1, on the reverse strand, counting down.
GGACTCCAGGGTTTTGCCACTGTGCTTGTATTCATCTCTGAGTTTCTAAACTTTTATCTTACTTTATTTTTTATATTTGTTTATTTTTCTGTCTCAATGCATTTTATTTATTTCTATCGGAGTATAGATGCTTTACAATGTTGTGTTAGTTTCTGCTGATAATTTGTCTTTAGTCGCTTCAGTCGTGTCCGACTCTGTGCGACCCCATAGACGGCAGCCCACCAGGCTCCCCCATCCTTGAGCACAGAGCAGGCTTACGCTCTTCCGCCCGCCCTGGGCGCCACGTTTCTCTATCACTCTCCACTCATGCTCACCCCACCCTAAGTTCCTCCCCCAGCTCCCTTTCTGGCAGCCTTGCTTCCTCTTCTGCTTAACTTTCTCTTTTCTTTTTTCCTCTCTCACACAAACACACAATCTCAGTCCTTCCCAATACAAATCCTCCATCCATTACCATCCACAAAGGTAACCAACCAGTGTTAAAGTTTGATGTGAATTCTTCTAGACTTTTGCCCTTTACTCTGTGCTTAAAGGAATATACACACTCTTGCAAGTATCAAGGTGTATGTATTCTAATTTTTTGTTGTTCAGTTGCTAGTGAAAGTCGCTCAGTCATGTCTGACTCTTTATGACCCCATGGACTGTAGCCTGACGGGCTCCTCTGTCTATGGAATTCTCCGGTCCAGAATACTGGGGTGGGTAGCCTTTCTGTCCACTTCTTTGCGACCCCATAGACTGCATTATGCCAGGCTCCTCTGTCCTTCTCTGTCTCCCAAAATTTGCTCAAATTCATGTCCATTGCGCTGGTGATGCTATCTAACCACCTCATCCTCTGTCATCCCCTTCTCCTCCTGCCTTCAATCTTTCCCAGCATCAGGGTCTTTTCCAGTGAGTTGACTCTTCACATCAGGTGGCCCAAGTATTGGAGCTTCAGCCTCAACATCAATCCTTCCCATGAATATTCAGGGTTGATTTCCTTTANTGTCATCCCCTTCTCCTCCTGCCTTCAATCTTTCCCAGCATCAGGGTCTTTTCCAGTGAGTTGACTCTTCACATCAGGTGGCCCAAGTATTGGAGCTTCAGCCTCAACATCAATCCTTCCCATGAATATTCAGGGTTGATTTCCTTTAGGACTGACTGGAATATTCAATATGTATTCAGTCAGTTTTGACTGTTATATTAACGGGTATATTTAGGACTGACTGGTATATTCTATATATGTGTGTGTATATACCTATATATAGGGCTTCCCTGGTGGCTCAGACAATAAAGAATCCGCCTGCAATGCAGGAGACCTGGATTTGATCCTTGGGTTGGGAAGGTCCCCTGGAGAAGGAAATGGCAACCCACTCCAGTATTCCTGCCTGGAGAAGCCCATGGACAGAGGAGCCTGGCAGGCTAGAGTCCATGGGGTTCAAAAGTGAGACAGAACTTAGCAACACATGCGTATTCTTAGGCTTATACATGTATATGGCTTCCCTGGTCTGCTTACAATGCAGGAGACCCGGGTTCGATCCGCGGGTGGGGAAGGTCCCCTGGAGAAGGGAATGGCTACCCGCCCCAGCATTCTGGCCTGGAGAACCCCATGGACAGAGGAGTCTGGCAGGAACAGTACATGGGGTCCCAGTCTGACACAGCTGAGCGACTAACACTTTGACCTCACATATGTAGGCATGTCTACAAGACACTAATTATACAGGGAGGAGAGAAACCCTGGAGATGATAAGCTTCTGTCCCCATCTATTTTTAGCAAAAGATTACAGACATTGTGTAAAAGTTGATAAACTAACAAATAACAATGGAAGAATTTGCTTTAAAGATTTGGAAGGCACTATCAGAGGAAAAGCCACGGATCACAAGATACTCCTGCCATTTCTGAAAAGTAATTTAATTACAAAATTTAAAAACTGGCTGCGGAGGAGACTGCGCTTGTTTAAAGGACTGATATTGCACGCAAACCTTTGTCTTTTGTACTTGTGTTACTGGGACACTAAAAAAAAATGTTATTGTCTATTTTAAAAGTAGATTGGTAATACTATAGTCTTTCAAAAGAGCGGTAAACAGCTGCCTTCTAAAGTTGAAAGATCAAGACATGGAACGTTAAGAAATATGACCGGTCACTGCAAAAGTTAACTTAGAACAAAGTTTAAATTGGGTAGAGCCGCAGCAGCTAAAAGCAAACTGTGCCCAAGTTGCTAAAGCAAGAAACGGTGCTCTAAGATCCGATTCGTAGAGTTTCCTGCCAGCCAGAGGACACAAAAAACAGAATTGCTAAAAAGTGGTCCGCCCTTTCACCAGCTGCTGTTGAACACGTGTTGGTCGAGTACGTGGTGGGTGGGGGTGGTGTTTAATAGTGGCCTCCTCAGACCAGCAGGCGGGCGGAGAGGCGAGGGCTTTAGAGGACCAGTTTTATAGCCAAGCTCTTTTCCTACGATCTGGGGCTTTCAAACGTGCGTTCGTGTAACTCTGGACTTAAAGGGGCAGAAGCCGGGGAAGGGGTGATGGGACTCAGGACTCCAGGGACACGCCACTCCGGGCCGGGCCTGGGACGGAAATCCTACCCGGGGCGCCCCAGCTGCGAGTGTGGACGGACACCGGTCCCGACCTCGGTCCCTACCTGTCCCGGCGCTCACCTGGAGGCCTGCTCGGAGGTGGCGGCGGACTACGATCCCCTTCCCCACCCTGCTCTGAGAGGCAGTCCGGGGGGTTGCTCCTCGGGATCGGCCCCGCCCAGGGAGTCCTCTAGGAGGGTGAGGGGTTGGTTGCGGCGGCTGAAGTCTGGAGCCGGGGGCTGGAGACTGTGAAGTCCGGCGGGCAGGCGGGCGGCTGCGCGGAGCCGGAGCGAGGGAAGGGCGGGGTCTGGGAGGCTGCAGGCGCGGGGGAGGGCTCAGCTGCCGCGAGGCTGGCGGGGAGGAGACCCAATCCCTGCAGTCCCGGATCTGGGGGCCTGCTCATCGCTCCTTCGGGAAGTCTATACTTTCTCCACGTGGTTACCTGCTGCCCAGGCGCCTCGCGATCTAAGACTGGGGTGGGTCGGTGGAGGCGGGGTGGCGTGGTTGGGGGAGGACATTTACCGCAGGCATCTCCAGTGGGAGAGTTCTGCCTGCCCCGCCCCCCGAGCCTCCCGCGGTGGGAATAGTCCCGTCTGCCCCCATTCACCAAATTCCCCTCTTCTTATTCCAGCTGATCTTGAATGGCTGGAAGCAGGTTCCGGCTAGAGATTGAGGTCTAGCGGTGGCAGTGAAAGCGCTGAATCCTAACCACTAGACACCAGGCACAGTGGCCAGTGACAAGGCCTTGGCCCATCAACTGTATAGAAATGAGTTTCCACATAGAGACGGAAAGTATTTTTTGGAAGAAAAAGGGATAGACACACGGGAGAGCCAGGTGGGGGCATTTCTTCCGGGTTTCCTTTGACCAATCTTGCTTTGCCTGGTTCTGAGTCTGTATTTGGTTTATTTCAGGGACCTCCCGTCTGCAGGGGCTTGCCTGGTGGCTCAGACGGTCAAGAATCTGCCTGCAATGCAGGAGACCTGGGTTCGACCCCTGACTGGGGAAGATCCCCTGAAGAAGAATATGGCAACCCACTGCAGTATTCTTGCCTGGAGAAGTCCATGGACAGAGGAGCCTGGCAGCCTACAGTCCATGGGACCACAAAGAGTCAGACAGGATTGAGCAACTAACACTCCCATCTGTGCCTCAGCTTCTCTTAGCCAAGACGAATTCTATGGAAGAGGCCTACAGTAGGTTGACATCGCTTACCATGAGGTGACGCCCCCTGCCTTTTGACCGCCAAGGAGCCTTTCTGCGCATGTGTAGTTGAGACTGTCTCCTTGACTTCAAGAATGAGGAACGTGGGGTCTTTTATTTCTTATCCGGGCAGGGCCCAGCGCTCCTCTGGCTTCCCATCTTCGAGGACCTGCCCACAGGGGCAAACTCTGGCTGTTCAGACTGGGTCCATCTATCTCCTGCCTCACAGCCACCTGCCTCCAGCTGCCTCCAGCATTCACATCTCTTTCACCATCTGTTTACTCATAGTAAATGGCTGAGCTGTGACTCCAACCCTGGGCCTGGTGAAGAACACTTGGACTGAAGCTTCTGTCTGCAGGAATTCTCTGGAATTTACGTTGTGTCCCCAGGGTAGTGTCTCAGAAGCCCAGTCTTGTTCTTAAGTTGAACATCTCTGCCACACAAACTCCTGGGGCGAAAACCTGAGTGATGCTACATTAGAAACCTGCCCCTCCCCTAAATTGCAGGCAAGAGAATTAATCAGAGGTTCACAGTAAGGATGGGACTGAGACCCGTTTCTCTCTTGACCTCTGCCATTGCCCTTCACAGTTTTTTTTTTTTTCCTGATTGCCCTAGATGGTGTGCACCCAAGGACTGACCTTACACATCCTAGAGGCAGCCTTCTGAACGCTAGGCCTCCCGTGCATGCGTGCTAAGTTGCATCAGTCGTGTCCGACTCTGCAACACCATGGACTGTAGCCCACCAGGCTCCTCTATCCACAGGGTTCTCCAAGCAGGAATACTGCAGTGCATCGCCGCGCCCTCCTCCAGGGGATCTTTCTGACCCAGGAATTGAGCTTGCGTCTCACATCTGCTGCATTGGCAGGCGGGTTCTTTACCACCTGGGAGGCTACTAGGAAATCATCAGCAATCCCAGTTAGCCCAGTGCTCAGTCATCACAGGCACTATGGAACTGATAGAATGTGTTTCTGTACTTAGTACAGTGTAGGTGCTTCTGTCTTGGGGCAGAAAGAATTCAGTGAGAGGCAGAGTGATAGGTAAGGAAAGAGTTTATTAGTATAGGAGGCTTGAGTGCTGCACCCTGAGAATTTAGTGGGCTGCAGTTTTACAATCAAAGAAAAAGTGGGGAGGGGGAGAAAACCACCTTTTCCCTCATTCTTGAGTAGATGGCAAACTTCCATCATCAGCTCCTCCTTCATGTCAGGTGGAGTTTTCATGTCCCTACCTGGACAAGCCAGCCCTGTTCTGGCCCAATGGAAATGAGCAAAGAGGCGGTAACATATGCTAAGAATAGTAAATCATCTCAGGTTTCAGTATAATGTTACTCTTTCCTTATATTTTTATTTTTGGTGTGCCCAGAGGAGCATTTCCTAGGTATTATTAACTTACTGAGCTCACTGGACAGGATGTGGGTCTCATTTCACCATCATTTTTACCGTTTGGGGGCATGTCTCAGGCTTCTGTTGCGTGGTTTTGTTGCTAAGCAAGTCTGCTTGGCTTTGTGTTTAAGCAAACTTTGTGCTTTTTTCTTCTTCTTCTTTTAATATTTATTTGGCCCCACTGGGTCTTAGTTTTGGCATGTGAGATCTTAGTTCCCCGATCAGGGATGGAACCTGTGCCCACTTCGTGGGGTTCCCTGTGTAGTCCTGTGCAGTCCGATGGGCCTCCCGACCACCAGGGAAGTCTCAAACCTGCTTTCTCGAATGATCACTGACTTACAGGGGTCTTCCATACTTTTTTTCTCTACTTACAATCCCCCAGTGGAATGAAGGGCTCCCTTGGGGACTCAGACGGTAGAGAATCTGCCTGCAGTGCGGGAGACCTGGGTTGGAAGATCCCCTGGAGGAGGGCATGGCAATCCACTCCAGTGTTCTTGCCTGGAGCTTCCCCATGGACAAAGGAGCCTGGCAGGCTACAGTTCATGGGATCACAAAGAGTCAGACATGACAGAGTCTAAGCACACACGTACACAGAGCGGGATGAAGTATTTAATCACCTACTTTGTCCCTTTACTCTGTCTCTACCAACTAGGCTAAATGCTTTATATGCAGTTCTCTACAGCTGCCTCCTCTCCTGAGAAACTGAGGCCCAGAGATGGGTAGGCTTTGCATGAGGTGTAAGTCACTCGCTTGGTCACACGAAAAGGGGTTTAAGCCTCCTCTCCCCAGGTCCCCTCCGCTGGAAGCCTGGGAAAGGCACCACAGCGCTGCCATGAGGAGAGTGTGAGATCTGCGTTTGTAGCAGCCATGGAATTAAAAGACACTTGCTCCTCGAAAGGAAAAAGTAACTATGAGAAATCTAGAGAACATATTAAAAAGCAGACATCACTTTGCCAACAAAGATCCATATAGTCAAAACTATGTTTTTTTTTTCAGTAGTCATGTACAGATGTGAGATTTGGACCATAAAGAAGGCTGAGTGCCAAAGAATTGATGGTTTTGAACTGTGGTGCTGGAGAAGACTCTTGAGAGTCCCTTGGACAGCAAGGAGATCAAACCAGTCAATCCTAAAGGAAATCAACGAAGAATGTTCATTGGAAGGACTGATGCTGAAGCTAAAGCTCCAATATTTGGCCACCTGAAGTGAAGAGCCGACTCACTAGAAAAGAGCCTGATGCTGGGAAAGATTGAAGGTGGGAAGAGAAAGGGACGACAGAGGATGAGATGGTTGGATGGCATCACCAACTCAAAGGACATGAGTTTGAGCATACTCAGGGAAGCCTGGTGTGCTGCAGTCCATGGGGTCGCAAAGAGTCAGACTCAACTTAGCAACTGAACAACACCACCACCCAGTAAAAGCTACCTCTCATTATTTGTACCATCCACCTTTCAAAGCATTTTCTGATACAGGTTGTAAAATTGTTGTGTTATTAATAATGTTTTTAGTATAGGTCCCCACACAGTCCCTTATCTGAAAGATCTAGGACTAGATAGTATGGATTCTGGAGTTTTTGTTTTGTTTTGTTTTTTTAGAAGTCAGTGGGTTGGGAAGATCCCCTGGAGAAGGGAAAGGCTACCTACTCCAGTATTCTGGCCTGGACGTGACTCAGTGACTTTCACGTTCAGAATGTATGTCAGGCATATACAGCATTCTGCAGCATTCACAGAAGGGTCAGGACAGCCGTCCGTGATCACATGATAATTCTACTTCAAAGCATGTGTGGAGAGAAGCACACTCTTAGTGGAATAGTTATAAGTATGTGATGACAGTTCTGTCAGGTTTTATTGCCTGAAGACTTTGGGGCCTAATTTATGAAGAAAGTTTGCGGGTAAGAGACTATAACAATGGTTTTTAGTTTAGTTTTTTTTAATTGATACCATTATTAAGCAACTGCTTTGCAGACTTCAGGTTATATAGATTTACAGGCACTAAACAATTTATTTCAACAGATAATGCTGGCTTATTACAGATAAAGTGGAGAAAAAACACAGGGTATCCCCCCCTCCCCCACAAATAATTGGATTATCAGAGGGTGTTAAAACCATTGGTAAAAGGCTGTTGGAGAATAGTCCAGAATTATTACCCATCGGATGATTTATTCATTAGAGAGCGGGGGGAAATATACCTACGAAGTGAGGGATGGTGGGTGTTGGCAGACAGACTCTTAACCAAATGAACAAATGATATCCTCAGTAGTGGGACAGCATGACCTCAAGGGTCTCTTGATGTGGCACTATAGGAAGTGTACAGCATTGCCTAAGCAGAATGCTAGTTAAAAAAAGTTTAATCTCGATTTGTTTTTGAAAGTCATTTCGTGTGTTTATGTTTGGCTACGCAGGGCCTTCCTCGCCGCGTGGGCTTGTCTCCAGCTGCGGCGAGAGGCGGCGGCTCTCTAGCCGTGGTGTGCGGGCTTCTCATCGCCGTGGTTCTCTTGCTGCAGAGCAGCTAGCTCTAGGGGGCCCAGGCTTCACCAGTCGTGGCTCGTGGGCTCGAGAGCACGGGCAGTTGTGGCACACGGGCTTAGTTGCGCTGTGGCCTGTGGGATCTTCCTGGACTGGTGATCGAACCCGTGTCTCCTGTAGTGGCAGCCCTGAGTCACCAGGGAAGCCCTAAACCGACATTTAATAATGTGAAAGCAATCAGCATTGAACATAACATAACTGGCCCCTGCCAAAAAATAACCGTCCAGAACTTTTCAAAAAAGTTAACAGGAAAAGCTAGAAAGAGAGACTAAAGAGACAAGAACCAGAGTCAGTTTGTGCAGCCTGGTGGGGGCTTGAATTGGTGATTTCCTCTGGGTTCTGTCTTGCTCCGGGCTGGTTTTCTTTTCCTGTCTGATGATGTAGCTTGTTTCTTGCCGTTCTCAAGGCAGGCACAAGGCTGCTGTCTGTAGGTGATGGGCTGTGCTTTCTGTTATAAATGTTGACTGTTTTCCTGCCAGGCCACGGCATGAATGAGGGCTTTGTGTCTGGGTGTGGGACTTGCCGCCGGGCTGGCCTCCCGCGTGGGTGGTAAGAGACCAGGAGTCCCACTTCCAGCTGCCCTCCCCTCCCCGGCAAGTGCCAGAACAGGACGGGCTTTTTCCAGAAGCCGCCACCTAGCCTAGTGACCGCCTCAGGCTGGCAGAGAGCTGGATCTCTTTAGGGACCACCCTTCGGTTGTTGTTTTCCTGCCCGTGAATGCGGGGTGGCTTGTGCCCTGGGGAAGGCGGGAGCAGAGGATGCAGGAAGCTTGGAGAAACCATCATCCGAGCCTGCCTTGGCTGTATTTCCTCATTCCTGCCCACACAGTGCAGCCCAGGTCCTGTCGGGCTCACTCTTTCCTGCAGTCCTGTCTTGAGTGCACTGACCTCTGTACTCTGATTCATGTCCCCAAGCCTCTGCCTTGTTTGTCTTACCAGAAATGTGTGGAATTTGGAATTTCTCACAAGTGGTGGTGTCTGTGGTAGTGAAACCTGAGGGAAAGAGACAAGGCACAACCTTTAAAAGAATGACAGAGCCCGAGGACACGACGTGAGCTGATTAGAACCAAATAGGTCCAAGATGGTGGGCAGGTTGATTTCCACCAGACCTTGAGCCTCAATATACACTCATTTGTAACACATTTGTGTATGCTAAGTGACACATCCACCAGTGCCTTGACGGTTCCAAGGCTGACCATCAAAGACCAAAAAATGGGCAGTGGCCTAATCCCTGGAAATCTCCACCCCCTTCCCCCAAATTTCTTGACTTCCTACTTTTGCATTCCAGTCCCCTATGGTGAAGAGGACATCTTTTTTTGGGTGTTAGTTCTAGAAGGTCTTGTAGGTCTTCACAGAACCGTTCAGCTTCTCCAGCATTGCTGGTTGGGGCATAGACTTGGATTACTGTGACACTGAATGGTTTGCCTTGGAAATGAACAGAAATCATCCTGTCATTTTTTAGATTTTCTTCTAAGGGATTCTTGCCCATAATAGTAGATATAATGGTCATCTGAATTAAATTCGCCCATTCCAGTCCATTTTAGTTCACTGTGAGAGTTGGACTATAAAGAAAGCTGAGCGCCAAAGAATTGATGCTTTTGAACTGTGGTGTGGGAGAAGACTCTTGAGAGTCCCTTGGACTGCAAGGAGATCAACCCTGTCAACTCAATCATAAAGGAAATCAGTCCTGAATATTCATTGGAAGGATTGATGCTGAAGCTGAAACTCTAATACTTTAGCCACCTGATGGGAAGAAGTGACTCATTTGAAAAGACCCTGATGCTGGGAAAGACTGAAGGCAGGAGGAGAAGGGGATGACAGAGGATGAGATGGTCGGATGGCATCACTGATTCGATGGACATGAGTTTGAGCACACTCCGGGAGTTGGTGATGGACAGGAAAGCCTGGTGTGCTATACCAGGGGGTCACAAAGAGTTGGACATGACTGAGCGACTGAGCTGAACTCCCCCAAATAGTTGGAATAATCCTCCCACTCATTAGCCTATGAAGTTACCCAGCCCATAAAAACTATCCACACCATCACTTGTCTCTCACTGAATCTTTCTGCAAAGAGACATCAAAACCCGAGCTTCATTAAGTCCTGAGACCAGATGTGTGATCTTGGTTAAAAGATCATGGAGTCAAGTGGCAATCTGAGTTACACAGTTACTGAACTGTCTCTTATACACATCTAGATGTGTATAAGAGACAGTTGTTGTTGTTGTTGTTGTTACCCAACCAAGATATCTGTGCCCTAATTCTCGGAGTCTGTGAATGTTGCCTTTCTGTTGTTCAGTTGCTAAGCTGTGTCTGACTCTTTATGATCCCATGAACTGCAACACGCCAGGCTTCCCTGTCCTTCACTATCTCCTAGCATGAATCCTCAGATTCATGCTCGTTGGGTTGGTGATGCTATCTATCCATCTCATCCTCTGTCCCCCACTTCTCCTTTCGCCTTCTAGCTTTCCCAGCATCAGGGTCTTTTCCAATGAGTCGACTCTTTGCATCAGGTGGCCAGAGTATTGGCCCACGCATACCTTTCAGTAACACTTCCAATCAGTATTCAGAGTTGATTTCCTTTAGGACCTACTGGCTTGATCTCCTTGCTGTCCAAGGAACTCTCAAAAGTCTTCTCCAGTATCATAGTTCAAAATCATCAATTTTTCGGCGCTCAGCCTCCTTTATGGTCCAACTCTCAACATCCGTTCATGACCACTGGAAAAACCATAGCTTTGACTAGACTGACTTTTGTTGGCAAAATGAATGTTGCCTAACACAGCAAAAAATACTATGTGGATGTGATTGAGTTAAGGGTGGGATGCTGAGAGCAGCCTGAACGCAACCTCAGTATTCCTGATGGAAAGGAGCCAGGAGGAGTCCGTCAGAGGGAGGGCAATGTGACAACAGAAGCAGAGATGCTAGTGACGGGCTTTGAAGGTGGAGGAAGGGGCCACAGTCAACTGGAAGCTGAAAAAGGCAAGGACGTAGTCTCCCACTCAGAATCTTCTGAAGCAAACAGCCCTGAGCCCCCTTGACTATCGACCTAACTGACTTTGGACTTCTAACCTCTAGAGCTGTAAAAGGATAACTTTTGCTGTGCTAAGCCATCGAGTTTATGGTAATTTGTTACAGCAGCAAAAGGAAACAAATCCAGTCTCCTTCCCCATCCCTGTGCATTGTCAGCCGATTTCCATTTTTGTTCTATTACTTTGAGCACGTGGGAGTGTATCATGCCCTCTAAGGTGCTAAGAGGGTGGGCTTTGGGTCAGACTTTATTTCCTGGTGACAACAGTGATTACTGAGTGACCCAAGGCAGCTCACTCTGTTGTCTCACTGTGCTGTCAGTTTCCTTGTGGTGTGAGGGTCAAATTCCAGCTTCTTTCTTTTTTATTTTTTGGGCTGTGTCATGCAGCATGCAGCAGAGTCTTAGGTCCGCAACCAGGGATCGAACCCGTTCCTCTTGTAGTGAAAGTGCGGAGTCTTAACCACTGGGCCATCAGGGAAGTCTTGCTTCCATTTTCTTTACTTTAAAAAAAATTTTATTTTTTAATTGGAGGAAAATTACTTTACAATGTTGTGATGGTTTCTGCCATATATACTGCAAATATATTATACATAATCTATTATATGTATATGCCATAATATGCCATAATTATACATAAATCCCCCTCCTCGTGAGCCTCTCTTTCCTCTCCCTAACCTACCTCTAGATTGCCTCCATTTTCTATCAGGCCTGCATATGTTTTGTTTAGTTTTCAGTGTTTTAAAGTGTTCTCATTGAATAGGATAATTATCCTATAGGGTAATTTATTTTGAATAGGATAATATATTTACATGGTATAAGAATTTAAAAGTATAAAAATGTTTCCAGCGCTTACCTCTCTTCTACCATTCCCTTCAGCCATCCCAGTTATCCACTTGATTCAGATATGTTCTTGTAGAGATTTTTCTATACATGGACAAGTAATTGCACACACACACACAAACACACACTCACACACTCTCTCTCATCAAATGAACAATAACATACCATATGCTCCCTGTTTGACACTTTGCTTTTATCATATATATTTTAACAATTCTTTTCTAATATGGTTTATTATAGGATTTTGAATATAGTTCCCTGTGCTATCAAAATAGGACCTTGTTATCTATCCATTCTATATATAGTTTGCATGTGCTAGTCCCAAACTCCCAATGTATCCCTTCTCCCCACCTCCTCTCATTTAGTATATTTTTAATTATCTTTCCATATCATTACATAGAGAATTTCCTTAAAAAAAATTTTTTTTTAATTGGCCATTTGGCTTGTGGGAGCTTAATTCCCCAGCCAAAGATGGGGCTTGTGCCCTTGGCAGTGAAAGTCAGAGTCCTAACTACTGGACCACTGGAGAATTTCCATCCTTATTTACTTATTTATTTTTGTGTGAAGGTACCTGATGCTTTTCTCTTGTCCTTTACTGATAGAAAAAAAAAAAAAAGAGTATTTTTAATAGTGTTGCCATATACAATGTGTGTCATCATAGTATATATTTCTAAAAGGGACTCAGTCACAAGATGTGCATGGTTGTGATTTTACTTTAAAATTTTTCAAATTTATTTTTATTTTTTGGCTGTGCCATGTGGTGGGAATGGAACCTGTGGCACCCCCTGTAGTGGAAGCTTGAAGTCTTAACCTCTGGACTGCCAGGGAAGTCCCTTGGTTGTAATTTTAAAAAGGAACAATGGTAAGTGTTGCTGAGTGTGTGGGTAAATTGCAACCCTCATACACTGCTGCTGGTGAAAATGCAAAATGGTGTGGCTGCTTTGAACTACACCAATCTGGAAAAGGTCCTCAAAAAGTTGAACATAGAGTTCTCATAGAACCCTCAGTTCCACTCTGAGGTATACACCATAGAGAAAGGAAAACAGATGTCCACACAAATATCTGTGCACAAGTGTTCAAGGCAAGATTATTCATAACAGCCAAAAGACAGAAACAACCCAAGCACCCATTAATGAACGAATGGATTGACATAAGGCGATGTTTCGATGCAATGGAATTATATTATTATTTTTACTGGCCTCTCTGTGCAGCATGCAGGATCTTAGTTCCCTGACCAGGGATTGAACCTGCGCCCCCTGCATTGGGAATGCTGAGTCTTGACCACTGGACCACCAGGGAAGTCGTGCAATGAAATTCTTGAAACAGGGTTATTGAGCCAGAAAAAGAAATGAAGTACAAATACATGTTACCACCAGGATAAAACCTGAAATAATTATGGTAAGTTAAAGGACCCAGGACAGAAAGCCACATGGCGTACTGATCCCATTTATTTAGGAATGACCAGAACAGGCAAATCTACAGAGGCACAAAGTAGACTAGTGGTTGCCAAGGGGGGCCTCCCAGGTGGCACTAGTGGTAAAGAATCTGCCTGCCAATGCAGGAGATGTAAGAGCTGTGGGTTCGATCCCTGGGTTGGGAAGACCCCCTGGAGTAGGAAGTGGCAACCCTCTCCAGTATTCTTGCCTAGAGAGTCCTGTGGAAAGAGGAGCCTGGTGGGCTACGGTCCATGGGATTGCAAAGAATGCCTGGTGGGCTACTGTCCATGGGGTTGCAAAGAGTCGGACATGACTGAAGCAATACACACACACACCTTCGAGGGAACTGCAGAGAAAGGAGAGATGTGAAGGTTCTCGAATCAGATAATGGATGATGGTTGAACAGTATTGTGTACATACTAGAAACCACAGAGTCACACAATTTAGTATGATAAATTGTTTTGTTATGTGAATCCTATCTCAATAAAAAATGCAATACTTTATAAAATGGTACATGCATAAAATTTTCTTAGTTACTGCAGAATTACCCATTGCTCAGCAATGTATGCAAGCAACCATTTTTCCACGCTCCTGGATTTGGCAACAGCCATGGGACTTGTGTGTGAACAGGAATACTAACTAATCTTTGTTCTTTGATAAAATCACTAAGCAGTTATTCTTCTATACCAGATTTCCCTAACCCATTAAACAGTCCTTCCAAATGCTATCACTTAAACCCTTCACAAATCTAACATCAGATCCTTGTAAATGTTGTAAGTACCTTAATGGATAGAGGAGGCAATCGTGTGATATTATAATGATTATGAAACTGATGACTTGTACTGACCGATGTGCTGACACCGCGGGTTTGAATTTGTTGTTTCTTTACGATGGCTGTTCCAATGTGTATCCTTCTTTCCTGTTGGAAGTATGATTTTATTTGCCCATTGGGAAGAGTCAGGGTTACTGGCTCAGAGTTGCCAAGCTTTTGAGTGGAGGTGGAGCCAGTTTGGAGCTAGCCAATGATTCAGGGTCAGTGATGAGATGGGGGAGCACCCATCACGGCAGCCCACCAATGTGGTCGTTCCCCAGGAACTGTCCACGGGATCAGCTCTGAACACGTAGAAAGGCTTTATTTACGACCCCGGCGGGCATGATCCCCGCCCCCTCCCATCACATATGTTCTGAGCATCTTATATCGTATAGGCTGGCGCTTTTTGTTCTGAGCAGGACTTGTTTCTCTTTAATGTATTTACTTGACTGCATTGGGTGTTGGTGGTGGCATGCAGGATTGTTGATCTTCTTGCAGCATGGGGGATCTTTAGCTTCGGCATGCAAACTCTTAGTTGCCTCATGTAGGATCTAGTTTCCTGATCAGGGATCAAACCCAGGCTCCCTACTCTGGGAATGCGGAGTCTCAGCGACTGGACCACCAGGGAAGTCCCTGAGCAGGATTTGTTTCTACCCAGTTAAATCCAAAGTCAGTATGGTTTAATAAAACTCCAGCTATTTTTTTTTTAACTGAGGTAAAAGATATATAACAGAAAATGTGCCAGTTTAGTCCCTTTTTAAGTGTATGGTGCTGCAGCACTGGTTGCCTTCATAGTATCTTGCAAACATCACTTTCCTCTATTTCCCAAATATTTCATCACTTCAAACAGAAACTCTGTATCCATTAAGCAATAATTCCTATTCCTTCCTCCCTTCAGCCCCTGCTAACATCTAATTTACTTTCTCTATGAATTGCCAGTTCTAGATATTTCATATTAGTGGAATCCTATGGTATTTTTTCTTTCGTGTCTGGCTTACTTCACTTTGCATAATGCTTCCAAGGTTCATCCACGTGGTAGCATACATCTGAGCCTCATTCCTTTTGATGGCTGAAGAGTATTCCTCTGCGGGGATGTACTGTATTTTATTTATCCCTTCATCAGAGATATTTGGTCTGTGCCTGCCCTTCAGCTACTATAGATAAAGCTGCCATGAACATTCACCTACGGGTCTCTGCTTGAGTTCCTGTTTCCAGTTCTTTATGGGTACATACCTAGAAGAGGAATTGCACATGTGATTATGGTAATTCTGTTTCACTTTTTGATAACCAACTGGACAGTTTCCCGCGGCATCTGCACCATTTTATATTCCCACTAGCAACATATGAGGGTTCCGGTTTCACCACGTCCTCGCCAGCACTTCCTCTCCATTTTTACCATTATTATGGCCATCCTAGTAGTCATACAGTGTTATACAACCTCAGATTTTATTTTTTTCTGCCACACTGCATGGCAGGCACGTGGGATCTCAGCTTCCCAAGCAGGGATCAAACCCCTTCCCCCTGGATTAGAAGCGGGGAATCTTAACCACTGGACGGCCGGGGAAGTCCCTAACCCCAGCTTTTATCCTCATCAACCTTCAAGACCAGAGACGACAAGCTGCTACATGGTTTCTAGTTTGGTGTCTTATCGAATGTTTTCAGTCTTTTCCTAAGACATGACAAATGGAACCTCGCCCAGTCTTGCTTTGCATTTCTCTTCTGGTGAGGACGTGGCTCTCCTTTCCTTCTGTTTAAAAATTGCTCGTTTCTTTTCCATGATTTTTCTGTTCCGTCAACCTTTTCCCACTTTCCTGTGGTTCCTGGTCATATGCTCTGTTTTACAAATGAAGCGTTGGCTACAAACACTGAAAGCTCCAGGGGTGACATCGCATAAAAGTCTAATTTTCCAGCTTCTTTTGGAAGTGCCCTGGCCCGCACACACGCATGGCAGGGAGTGACTGGAAGCGAGGCTGCTCTGCGGGCTACACCGTCCCCCACCCGCATTCTGATATGCCTGGGCCCGTCACCTGTCACATTACCTGCCTGGCTCTGTGGGCGCTTGCGGCGGCAGCTCCTGGGATAATCCTTTCAAAGCACTCAGTCCAGAGCCTGGCCCTGCAGAAAATTCAAAACAGTTAGATAGCAAAGAAATGTCAAAAACAGAGCTGGCCAGTCTCATCTTAGTGATTGATGGTGGTTACGGCACCAGTTAATAAACTAGAAGCACATCTGCTCGGTGGTGGTGTGCAGAGCTGGAGGGCAGAGAGTTCCCATGAGAACACACTCAGATGGAGGAAAACCTCTGGATGAAAAGGCAAGTTGCAAATGATGCGGTTCAGGACATGTAGCCCTCAAATGTGGCACACTGGCATTCTGATTATTTTAAGCTGAGGGAGCCTGAAAACGGCAGAAGGAGGGAAATCATTCTGACCTCCTCCTTTCTTTGCCCTTCTTCCCTGAAGTGGGTTATAAAATCGTCATGTGAGAGGTGTTCCCGCCCCACCTCCCATCCCCCCCAACCCCCGCCATCCCCAAACCCTCACCCTGACCTGGAGGAAAAGAGCGTGGCATTTGTGAAGACAATGGGAGAAAAAGCAGAGTCCTAAGAGACCTGCTGTGAGTTTTACTTGCTCAGTCCCACTTGCATAATCTGGGAGACTCTCCCCATCTCAGGACCCTGCAGGGACTTCCCTGATGGTTCAGTGCCTAAGACGCGAAGCTCCCAATGCCGGGGGCCCAAGTTTGGACTAGGTCTCTACGCTGCAACTAAAAGTCCGCCTGTTACAACTAAGACCCAGTGCAGCCAAANAATGAAGCGTTGGCTACAAACACTGAAAGCTCCAGGGGTGACATCGCATAAAAGTCTAATTTTCCAGCTTCTTTTGGAAGTGCCCTGGCCCGCACACACGCATGGCAGGGAGTGACTGGAAGCGAGGCTGCTCTGCGGGCTACACCGTCCCCCACCCGCATTCTGATATGCCTGGGCCCGTCACCTGTCACATTACCTGCCTGGCTCTGTGGGCGCTTGCGGCGGCAGCTCCTGGGATAATCCTTTCAAAGCACTCAGTCCAGAGCCTGGCCCTGCAGAAAATTCAAAACAGTTAGATAGCAAAGAAATGTCAAAAACAGAGCTGGCCAGTCTCATCTTAGTGATTGATGGTGGTTACGGCACCAGTTAATAAACTAGAAGCACATCTGCTCGGTGGTGGTGTGCAGAGCTGGAGGGCAGAGAGTTCCCATGAGAACACACTCAGATGGAGGAAAACCTCTGGATGAAAAGGCAAGTTGCAAATGATGCGGTTCAGGACATGTAGCCCTCAAATGTGGCACACTGGCATTCTGATTATTTTAAGCTGAGGGAGCCTGAAAACGGCAGAAGGAGGGAAATCATTCTGACCTCCTCCTTTCTTTGCCCTTCTTCCCTGAAGTGGGTTATAAAATCGTCATGTGAGAGGTGTTCCCGCCCCACCTCCCATCCCCCCCAACCCCCGCCATCCCCAAACCCTCACCCTGACCTGGAGGAAAAGAGCGTGGCATTTGTGAAGACAATGGGAGAAAAAGCAGAGTCCTAAGAGACCTGCTGTGAGTTTTACTTGCTCAGTCCCACTTGCATAATCTGGGAGACTCTCCCCATCTCAGGACCCTGCAGGGACTTCCCTGATGGTTCAGTGCCTAAGACGCGAAGCTCCCAATGCCGGGGGCCCAAGTTTGGACTAGGTCTCTACGCTGCAACTAAAAGTCCGCCTGTTACAACTAAGACCCAGTGCAGCCAAATAAATAAAGACATTTTAAAACCATGTAAAGTCTCTTTTGCAATATGACGGAGTATTTACATGTTCCAGGGGTGAGGACCTAGGTCATTTGGGGGTCAGATTCAACCGACCACAAACCATGGTTCTTTTATTTATTTAACTTTATTAAATAATTTTTTTCACAGGCATAATTCTCTTACAATTAATACTTGTTACAAAAAGGACTTGAACATTATCTACAATTACACCACCATTCCGAGGCTAAATATCACATGCATGACAGTGTACTCAGATCTCAAAAAATCTTTTCATACTTTCCAAATAGTCTTTTCTTTCAGCTAAAAAGGTCAGTTACCTGAGCCAAACTTGTTCTTAATATGGAGAATTTTTGTGTCCATTCAAAGAGTCTCTGACATCTTTCTGGGCCTATTCATTTGCAGACAGGAATAGAAACTATGACCAGGGTTTTCACATCGTGCATTGACAGGTGATGCCTGCTCTCCTTAGGCTGTCTGGTTTCTCTAAGATAAAAGGAGTGACTCTCGGCAGGGCCACATGGATGAGGAAGTTCCGTGTGGAGGAGACCACATCCTTGCGCATCTTCTCTGCAGGGTCCAGCTTCGGATTCAGGCTCTTGATGCAAAACACTGTGGCTCGGCTTCACCCACGGCTCTATTTCCTTCTTTTGTGACTGTGCCTCAGTGCATGCGGGATCTTAGTTCCCTGACCAGGGCTCAACACATGTGCCCTGCAGCAGTGGAAATGCAGAGTACCACCCATGGTTCTTTTTATTTCAAGAGTCGTCATCATCTGGACTTCCCTGATGGCTTAACAGTGAGGATACCACCTGCCGATGTAGGAGACACCGGTGCGATCCCTGGGTTGGGAAGATCTCCTAGAGAAGGAAATAGCAACCCTCTCCAATACTCTTGCCTAGGAAAATCCCCTGGACAGAGAGACCTGGTGGGCTACAGTCCATGGGGTCACAAAAAGTCAGACACGACTTAGCGACTAAACAACAAGTCATCATCCTAATAGATATTACACCATAATGTTCTGTAGTGAGTGATGGCTGTTATGTGCCGGTGCTGGGCTAAGTGCTTTCGGTATGTTATCTCATCTAATCCTTCCAGCAGCCCTCGGAGGCAGGTACCACTGCTGTCCTGAAGATGCAGGCAAAGACAACACAGGGAAGGGATGAGAAGAGCTCTGACCCTGAAGCCCACCACCATCATCCTGGGCTGATCCACTCGAGAGTGTGAGAACTGCGGCTACCCCAGGCACCCCCTTCCCTGGACAGAGGTTTCTTAGGGCTTCGCACATTGAATTTTGTACCTTGTTCTTCATGCGTTGGCCTCTTCACAAACTCCTCCTGCCATTATTTTATGAAGCTGGCCCACTCAGCAGGAGAAGTCCTGCTGAATCAGAGATCTAAGGGCTGCAGGGTCACCTGTTGGAGCCAGGTGCACGATGGGGAATCTCTGAAAGCCTCAGGCTCAGGTACGCCTACACAAGTCAGACTTGCTGGGAATCACTGCATGTGATTTTCTCTAAGGCAGTGTTTGCCAAGTATTCAGTGTCTGTAATCGGGATCACCTTTGAAGATCCATGCTTAGGAAGAAAGACAGCCCACAGTTTTTGTCAAGCTGGCCAGCTGAGCCACCAGGAGACCATGGGTTGCCAGAGGATTGCTGGTACAGGAGAAGAGATTTTGAAAAGAAATGTATGAATACAGCCTTCACAAGCAATACTTCTCTGGGGCAAAGAAATGGAAGAGCAGCACTTACATGATTGAGGGCACATGTGCTGGTAGGGGGTTGCCTTATGACTTATATGAAAAAAATATGTATTTATTAACAACTGTAATGTTTTGGGGAAAACACTGAAAACTCATACAAAGCATGCCAAACTATAAGGTCTTCATTTCCTCATTGATGAAAATGAGGCTAATAAGAGAGAGAATGTTGATGAAGAGGGGGTTTGGGAAAAGCTGAGATTTATCTGTCAAACAGAGATCCAAGTTCGAAATTTATTTTTCTCCTCCTCTTTCTCTCCAGGTTGATAAAAAAACTCTGCTGCATGAAGTTATTCAGGGATCTTGGTTCCTCCTAGGTGCTGGTCTTGTCTTTGTGGTCAGATGGCTCATCACGACTATCATACCACACAAGACCATGCCTGGCTGCATGGGAGGATGGGAAATGTAGGTTTTCTATCTGCAGGATCTTATGCCCAATAAGATACTATTCCTATTGTATTAGTTAGCCATTCCTGAATAGCAAATCACTCCCCGGCAACACTTACGCGTGCGTGCTGTCAATTCAGTCGTGTCCGACTCTTTGCAACCCTGTGGACAGTAGCCCGCCAGGCTCCTCTGTCCATGGGATGCTCCAGGCAAGAACACTGGAGTGGGTTGCCATGGCCTCCTCCAGGGCATCTTCCCGACCCAGGAAGTGAAGCTGAGTCTCTTTTGTCTCCTGCACTGGCAGACGGGTTCTTTACCACTAGTGCCATCTGTGAAGACCCCTAAACACTTATTGATTTCAAACAATGGACACTTTTTATCTTATGTTTTCGAAGGTCAGGAATCAGTCCCTCTGGGTCAGAGTCTCTTTCCAAACTACAAGTAAGGTGTTGGCCAAGGCTATAGTCATTTCAAAGCAACTGGGGGAAGACACTTTTCCAAGATTTCTGGCATGCTTGTTGGCAGGTCCCAGGTCCTCACTGGTTATTGGTCAGTGACATCAATTCCTTGCCATCTGGGCCTCTCTGCAGCATGGCTCAGAGTGTGGCTTCCCTCTGAGCATGAGAGCAAGTGAAAGAGACTTCACTGGTGGTCTGGTGACTAAAAATCTCCCTTCCAATGAAGGAGACACGGGTTTGATCCCTAGTCTGGAAGGATCACTCATGCCACGGAACAACTAAGCCTGTGTTCCGCAATTACTGAGCTCGCACAACTACCGAGGCCTGGAAACCTAGAACCCATGCTCAGCAACAGGAGAAACTGCCATGAGAAGCTTGCACACTGCAGCTAGAGAGTAGCCTCTGCTCTCTGCAAGCAGAGAAAGCCTGCATGTGCAGCAGTGAAGACCCACCGAAGCCAAAAATAAAAATTAATTAATTTTTAAAAAAAGAAAGAAAGCAAGTGAGAGAGGCAGAGAGGGCAAGCAAGAGAAAAGTCCCAGCCCTTTTGTAGCCTGATCTCAGAAGTGACATCTCACTACTTTGGCCACTTTCTGTTCAAGGTGAGCCACTTAAATCCGGGGCAGAGGGGACTCTGCAGCGGATAAACACGTGGAGTTGGGGGTCACTGGAGGTCATCTCAGGGGCTTCCTGTGGACCAAAGGGAAGTGGATTGGGGGACAAAGTAGCTGTGTCTTGCACCATTTCTCTAAGTGAAAATTAGTAACTTACACCAGTGAGGGGCCATGTAGAAGGAAATGGAATCCCACTCCCAGTATTCTTGCCCTGGAAATCCCAGGGACAGAAGAGCCTGGTGGGCTACAGTCTATTGGGTCACAGACTCAGCCACGACCAAGCAACAAAAATGATAACAACAACCAGCAGAGGACAGAGGGTCCAGAAGTGTTCTGGTGTCACTGGGAAGACGTTTGTGGATGGAAAAGATCAATTACTTCATGTTTTAAGTTAATCTTCAATACATTAACGCTACCAACTAAAAATATAGTCCTCTTTAGCTTCAAACTTTTACTTCCAAATATTATTCTATTTATAAAGGCATTAACTCTATTTTTTATTTATTTAAACAGTTTTTTGGAGTGTAGTTGATTTACAATGTTAGTTTCAGGTATATAGCAAAGTGAATCAGTTTATGCATATACATATATCCACTCTTGTTTAGGATTCTTTTCCCACATAGGTATTTACAGAATATTGAATAGAGGTCCCTGTGCTCTACAGTAGGTCCTTATTTAAATCCAATCATTTTAACAGGCACTTTGATTAATGTTCAATCAAGTCCAGTTACAACAGCTTCACATCCTATTTAGAATCTGAGTTAATTAAATTTCCTTAAGTGCTCTGCTTTCACACATTTTAACACATCTCAATTTTCTTTGCCCACTCAACAGAAGCTTCTAAAAAGCACAACCTCCCCAGGTTCTTAACTCGTATAATAAATTACAAGCATATCAAGATCTTTTAAATATTCTAGTACCATTTACTCACTTTGAAAAATGCCCTTTCACATTTCAGTGAAAAATTGCAAGTCTAAAATAATGAATTACTCAATAATACATGTTACGTTGGAAGACTGACATTTACAGGACACGTTTGTCCCATTTTTATGCCAAATTCTCTTAAACATTTCAAATATATTAAATACTGAATATCCCCGATGATTCTTAACATGAAAGTATTAATTCTGTGGGTTCCACTGGCTTTCTCTATGTAATTGTAAGCCTTCTTACAACTGGGCATTAAAAAACATTCTTAAGGAAAATTTTACTAGTGTGGTGAGATTGATTCATAGCCAGAAAGTTGGGGCTGGAACAAGAACAAGAGCTCTGACTTATTGGTTATGAAAAAATCCACAGGGTCCTTTTTAAATAGTTACCAAAACAAAGTGGCTTCACAGGCTCCCAGGTTCCAGTCCCCTGGCTTGTGTCCCAGGTCAGAGTGTACCGTTCCCTCGCATGAGTACCAGTTCACAGCCAGTGAAATCAGAGGAAGTCTGCAAGGCTACCCAGGGTTGCTTACAGCTTGGATTGGCAGCAGCCGGTCTGTCTACTGCCCAGCTGCCTGTTCTGTATTCTTTCCTGAGTCTTGCTGTCAGGCCTGGCCACAGCCCCTGGAGGGAGTTAAATGATGTCCAGTGTGTTAATGGTATCACTCAGCATCCCTTTGCCTGGCTCCAATCCTGGCCAGGCTGAAGTCAGGGCTGTGACGCAGAGATGAACAAGGATGTCTTAAGGTTCCCCAGGGATCAGGGATCAGGAATTTGGAGACTATCCCTGGGATAGATCAACTTTAATGTCTATAGGATGGGAATGTGGGGAGGGTGCAACCAACCTGGAATTATCCAGCCTGGGTGTGGAGGGAGCAGCTGGACTCAAATTCTTTTTTTCTATGTGTTCTTTTTTCTTTTTCTTTTTCTGACCATGCCACGTGGCTTGCAGAATCTTAACTCTGGGACCAGGGACTGAGTCTGGGCGATGGCCAATGAAAGTGTTGAGTCCTAACTACTGGACTGCCAAGGAATTCTCTGGGCTCAAATTGGAGAGGGGTGCAAAGGGCCAACAGGGAGGAAGATCAGAGAACAGGCTCTTGGGGGTGGGGGGGTGATGGTGGAGGGGGACAGTGGAAGGATGCTGGCCAAGCAACCTCACAGCCCAGCCCTGCTCCTTCCACCCTCACTGAGTAGGGGTGAGGAGGTGGTTCAGTCAGCCCAGACACAAGCACCTCCAGCATGCAGCACCTACTATGTGCGGAGTGCCTTCCTGGATCTTGCTGTCTCCAAACTAGGTGAACCATAATCAAGGTAAGAGGCAGTCCTGCCCAGGACCAGAGCAAGGTGGTGGCAGAGGTGGGGCTGATTCTGCATCTATATATTTTAAAATTAATCTTCTCAAGTGTGTTTGAGATGGTTGTTGTTCCGTTGCTAAGTCGTGTCTGACCCTTTGTGACCCCATGTACTGTAGCACGCCAGGCTTCTCTGTCCTTTACTATCCCCCAGAGTTTGCTCAGACTCATATCCATTGAGTTGGTCATACTATCCAACCATCTCATTCTCTGTCGTTCCCTTCTCCTCCTACCCTCAATCTTTTCCAGCATCAGAATCTTTTCTAATGAGTCGGCTCATCACATCAGGTGGCCAAAGTATTGGAGCTTCAGCTTCAGCATTAGTTCTTCCAGTGAATATTCAGGGTTGATTTCCTTTAGAATTGACTGGTTTGATCTCCTTGCTGTCCAAAGAACTCTCAAGAGTCCTCTCCAGCACCACAGTTTGAAAACATCAATTTAAATGGTAATAAATAATTAAATGTATGTATTTATTACTATTATTAAACATTTTATTGGAGTATAATTGCTTTACAAAATAATGCTAGTTTCTACTCTACTCTACATGTATTTTGAAGGGAAGAAACAAGGTTTTCTGTTGGGCTGGGTAGAGAGACAAGAGAGAGAGGAATCCAGAACGAGGCCAGGGTCTCTGATTTGAGTGTCTAGTTAAACAAAAGGAACTTTTCCTGAGAATGGCCTGAGCAAAAGGTTTAGAGGGGCCTGATATTAATTCTTTCCAGGTATGTGTTGTGGACTTCAAGGCACAATATCCTTCCAAATGTTGTAACCACAATCTGAGTATGAAATACATTTTCCATAGCAATCAGTACACAGAATTTCTTGCAGCTATTTACCCTTCCTATATGCCAAGTCAGACATGACTTGGTGACTGAACAACCACAAATATATCATGTACTCTGGAAGAATCAATCTTTTATTGTATTTCATTTAAAAACAAAGTGCTAATCATGACTTGTCAATAAGTCATGGCCAGAATTTGTAAACCACTATTCTGGGTACTACCCCTTTGAAACTTGCTCTGGGCTTATTACTGTCCTGGAGAAGTCAGGGAGCTTGAGCTAGGCTGACCACGGGGCAGTCAGAGATGGCTCAGGTGACTGGAAGCGGGGAGATGCTGATGACTGGGGAGACTGTGGGGAGGTGGGGGCCCTGGGGATCCCTCCAGGGATGGCTGTGCTGGGTTAGGGAAAAAGTTCAAGTCTGCTGACTCAGCACGGAAAACTGGCAGGGACAGGCACTGAGGGCAGCCAGGGTATGCGAGCACGGAGCAGGGCTGAATAGGCTGCTGGGTGGCCTCTACTCCAGCAGAGGATGGCCAGGATCTGAGGCACCGTGGGAGAACAGCCCCTCCGATCCAGCTTCTGGGACCGCTCTGCTTCTTGCTGCCCGTGAGTGCCTGCCCCCTGCCCTCGCCAGCCCCAGGGTGGGTGCAGTAATTTTATTATGTCCTCAAGGAGCCTGGCTGTCTCTCCTTCCCCTTCACCATCCTCAGTACATTGGCTTTTATCCTTCAAGGTGGTGGCCTCAGTTGCAGGTGCTATAACTACACACGGAAGCAGGAAGGAATGGGAACGGAGGGTGTCCCCTGCGGAGAATGGGGCCACATGGCCACCTTCCTGCAGGAGCCAGCATCCAACAAAGGGAAATATGTCTGCCTCCTGAGGCTGGCCCGTGGCTGCATCTAAAAAAATATCGTGGGGACTCTCCTGGTGGTCCAGTGGGCTAAGATCCTGCTCTCCCAGTGCAGGGGGCCCAGGTTCCATTCCTGGTTGGGGAACTAGATCCCACAGGGTGCAACTAAGCGTTCTCATGCCCCAACTAAAGATCCTGCATACTGCTACAAAGATTGAAGATCCTTCATGCCACAAGTGAGACCAGATGCAGTCAAAGAAATAAAAATAAGTATTTAAAAAAATAGCAGTTCTGGGCTTCCCTGGTGGTTCACTGGGTTAAAAGGATCTGTCTTGCAATACAGGGGACATCGGTTTGATCCCTGATCTAGGAAAATCCCATGTGCAGAAAATTCCCAGTAAGCTGACGAGCCGCAACTAGGGAAATCTGCACACCCCATAGCCCGGGCTGCACAACAGGAGAAGTCACTGCAGTGAGAAGCCCAGAGACTGGATCGTATTCGCCATGACCAGAGAAAGCCGGAGCACAGCAACGAAGATCCAGTGCAGCCGAAAATAAATGAGTAATAAATAAAAATTACATATATGGTGTGTGTGTGGTTCTGTTAGCAAGGAAAGGGGATGATTGGCAAATAACAAGGCTGCCACAGCAGGGCTAAGCTGACATCTGCATTTTTTAATAGCAGCCCAGTCGTTGCTGAGCACTGGAGCAGGGCCTCAGAAACACCCTGTGTGTCCCTTTGATTATAGGAAGTGATGAGGAAGTTTTGAGAAGGAGCAGAAGAGAGGAGCGGGGAAGGCAATGGCACCCCACCCCAGTACTCTTGCCTGGAAAATCCAATGGATGGAGTAGCCTGGGGGGCTGCAGTCCATGGGGTCGCTAACAGTCGGACAGACTGAGCGACTTCACTTTCACTTTTCTCTTTCATGCATTGGAGAAGGAAATGACAACCCACTCCAGTATTCTTGCCTGGAGAATCCCAGGGATGGGGGAGCCTGGTGGGCTGCCGTCTATGGGGTCACACAGAGTTGGACACGACTGAAGTGACTTAGCAGCAGCAGCAGCAGAAGAGAGGAGGGGACTTGGCAGTCGATATTCACCAACCTGGGTGGAATATTTTAATATTTAAATAATCCGTTTGACTAACAAAGGTAGGTCGTGTCTGACTGTATGTGACCCCACGAACTGTAGCCCACCAGGCTCCTCTGTCCATGGGATTCCCCAGGCAAGAATACTGGAGTGGGTGGCAATTCTCTTCTCCAGGGGATCTTTCCAACCCAGGGATCGAACCCGGGTCTCCTGCATTGCAGACGGATTTTTTTATCCACTGAGCTATGAGGGAAATCCCTGGGGATGCTCAAGAAAGCAGAACTGAGTCTTACACATAAGGAAACAGGCCCGGAGACAGGAACTTATTCAAGATGGCTGAGAGGCGTTAAAGTAGCTTCTAAGCACTAAGGGTGTGCCTCTAATTACATATAATAACAACATAACGATACTAATTACAATCATCTGACAGCTGTCCCTCTATACCAGGTCTTATTCCAAGCATAACACATGTTAACACACAGTTTAACATGCAGGTGCATGCTGTTATATGGGTAGATATGGTACATAGTGAAGATAAACCAGGTAAATACTGTTATTGGCAATATTATGTAGAGGAGGAAGTTCTTAGAAGTTAAGTGGTTCGCCCAGGACAATGGTTGTCAGCTGGGGTGACTTCGCCCTCCCAGGAGCCATTTGGCAGTATTTGAAGACACTGTGGGGCTTCCCAGGTGGCGCTCGTGGTAAAAAAACCTGCCTGCCAATGCAGGAGACGTGAGAGATGTGGGTTTGATCCCAGGGAGGGAAGATCCCCTGGAAGAGGGCATGCCAACCCACTCCAGTATTGTTGCGTGGAGAATCCCATGGACAAAGGAGCCTGGTGGGCTGTAGTCCATGGCGTTGAAAAGAGTCGGGCACAACTGAAGTGACTTAGCCTACACACATAGCAAAAATAATTATTTATGGAGATACTCAAACGTTTAAATTTCAATCCTTGTGTTAGTGACAAAAACAAGGGAGTGTCGCACGAACTTTGATTTGGCTGCACTGGTCTTAATTGTGGCGCGTGGGCGTCTCTAGCTTTTGTGGCCCACAGGGTGGCATGTGGGATCTTAGTTCTGCTACCAGGGATTGAATCCACGTCCTCTGCATTGGAAGGTGAATTCTTAACCACTGGACCACCGGGGAAGTCCCCTCCTCCCCTCTGCCGCCCCCCTACACCACCCCCACCACACACACTTGTTTTTGCTGTTCTCCTTGATCCAGAAGGGTTCTTGAGTGTACATTACAAGCCTATGGTATTGTCAGGCGAGTGTATTCTCCTTGGTTCTGTCTCATCACAATAAAGATTTGGAGTGACGGACATTAAAGCCCTTGGTGGATCACAGCTCTCGGGTCTTGGACAGACCATGTTATAGCTGTTAGACAACTCAGTGTTACAGCTCCATTTTATTTAGAAAATAGCAGGAGAATCCATCCTCGAGGTGTGAGGCCATGTCGACCCAAAGATATCAAGAGAAGAGAGTGGGGGAGCGCGCCAGCACGCGGAAGAGAGAGAGAGAGAGAGGGAGAGAGAGGGAGAGAGAGAGAGCCTTGGCTCCTCTTTTTCATGTTTTTCCCTCCCCCGGGCCTGCCCTATGCAAACTGGGCTAGCCAGAAGTGCTGTTTGTTCTACCTGAGGTCCTCACTCCGGTCTCGGACCTTCCTTTGACCTTCCTTTGTTCCGTTTTCGCGGGCTTTCCCCTTCCTTGTCTTTTAGCCACCGCCATTTTGGACTCCTGTTTCCTATTCTAACTGCCTAATGGTATTTTATTGTTTTGTGTCCTTTCAGATGGTCAGTCCATTGAAGCCACAAGAGGAGACAGAGGAGAGGCTCAGGAAAAGCAAGTTTATTGTACTCACAGGTCCAGGACACAGTGTCGTCAAGGGATCAGAGATAGGACCCAGGGAAAGGCCTAGATCATGACCTTTACTGGAGTTTCCTCAGGAAAGATGGGCTCCCCTGATGGCTCAGCAGGTAAAGGATCCGCCTGCAATGCAGGAGACACAAGAAACACAGGTTTGATCCCTGGGTTAGGAGGATCCCCTGGAGGAGGAAATGGCAACCTGTACCAGGATTCTTGCCTGAAAAATCCCACAGAGTCAGAGGACTTGAAGATTGCATGGGGCTGCAGAGTGAAACACGGGACTGAGTGACTAAGAACATAGTAAAGGCAGGGTTTAGTTTCATTGAGTTAGACCAGGCTGTGGCCCGTATGATTAGATCGACTAGTTTTCTGTGATTATGGTTTCAGTGTGTCTGCCTTCTGATGCCTCTCACAACACCTACCCTCTTATTTGGGTTTCTCTTACCTTGGACGTGGGGTATCTCTTCACAGCTGCTCCAGCAAAGCGCAGCCGCTGCTCCTTACGTTGGATGAGGGGTATCTCCTCACAGCCGCTCCTCCTGACCTTGAACGTGGAGTAGCTCCTCTTGGCCCTCCTGCGCCCGTGCAGCCACCACTCCTTGGATGGAAGAAAGCCTTCCTCAGCGATCAATGCAAAGAAATAGAGGAAAAGAACAGAATGGGAAAAACTAGAGATCTCTTCAAGAAAATTAGAGATACCAAGGGAACATTTCATGCAAAGATGGGCTCAATAAAGGACAGAAATGGTATGGACCTAACAGAAGCATAAGATATTAAGAAGAGGTAGCAAGAATACACAGAAGAACTATACAAAAAAGATCTTCATGACCCAGATAATGACCATGGTGTGATAACTCACCTAGAGCAGACATCCTGGAATGTGAAGTCAAGTGGGCCTTAGAAAGCATCACTACAAACAAAGCTAGTGGAGGTGATGAAATTCCAGTTGAGCTCTTTTGAATTCTGAAAGATGATGCTGTGAAAGTGCCTGCAAATTTGGAAAATTTGAGTGAACTCCGGGAGTTGGTGATGGACAGGGAAGCCTGGCGTGCTGCAGTTCATGGGGTCACAAAAAGTCAGACACGACTGAGCAACTGAACTGAACTGAACTGAACCTGAGAACAACAACAATAAAATATTTTTACCTGTAAAGCTGCCCTGTGTCCTCTCCCCATGGCTGACTCACATTACAGTTTCATTTATCAAGAGAGTCTTTCCTGAAAACTCTCTCTTCCCCCAAACTATGCCATGTCCTCACTGCACACTCTGATAGCATTCTGTCCTTTTCCATCATATCAATTAATCACAGCCGTAATTAAATTATTATGGCGAAATTCTTTGTTTAATGTTGATTTCCCTTGATGGATTAAAATCTATATGAGAGTAGGGACTGTATAATATGTGTTTACCCCTAGAATCCCAGTATCTAGCATGACAGGTGGAACAAAAGGGACGTCCAGCAATCATTTGTTAAGTGGATGAATATGAAATACAATTTCCCAGTACTGAGAGGTTCAAGAATGAAACTCACATCACACATAAGAAAAGTCACACTTGTCCACTGTCCGAATCTACATTTTAGGATTAAAATAGAAATGTGAGTCTGTAGGCTCTAGGATGGGGCTTCTCAGGTGGCGCAGTGGTAAAGAGTCCACTTGCCAATGCAAGAGATGCAGGTGACGTGGGTTCGATCCCTGGGCTGGGAAGATCCCCTGGAAGAGAAAATGGCAACCCACTCTAGCATTCTTGCCTGGAGAATTCCATTGACAGGGGTTCCTGGTGGGCCATAGTCCACGGGGTCCTAAAAAGTCAGCCGTGACTGAGCGACGGAGTGCCACACCACGGCACACTCTCAGATAGAGTCTGGCAAAGAGCACACCCCTCAAAATAGATACATAGGGGCAGATATTACCAATTTGAATTTGGAAGACTCTGTAGTATTCTTCAAAGGGAATGTTCTAGTAGGACAGATAACACAGTATCTTCTAGATATTTGGCTTCCGGTGTGTCTGACTTCCCCGGATCAGGACTTCCTGTAGAGGAACACTGCGGACCTTGCTCTGTGACCACCTTGCACCCGTCACAGTGCATGGCAGAGAGCAGACTTGCAGGAAGTATTTGTTGATTGAGTGGATGAAGGAACCAAAGATAACCTAGAGAAGTAACTCAAGAAAATGAGCCCAGACTGTAAGGCTGAAGTCAGCTCTCCATTAGTGCCTTCACACGAGGTGTATGGAAACAAAATATGTCTGTTTCTAACAGTCTCACCTCTATTTATTACTAATAAATGACTTCCATAATAAACATAACTTTTCTCAGAAACCTACTAGATTCTCAAGTGGTAGCAACCACTGTGATAAATTGAGGAGAAAAAAATAACAGTTTCCTAGAAACAGGTGTCTTTCAATTTGGCCTAAGGATGCATGCACACACACACACACACACACACACACACACTCAGGGGTGTCTCAGAGACAATCCACACAGTCTCTCTCTACACATGTCTGACAGAGGAAGCCCGATCAGGATGCGCCTCATCTGGCCTGACTGTCACTCCCCGTTTGATTCATTACGGGGGAAATGAAGTCCATTTCCAAGCAACTGGGAGACTCACAGTAATTGGGTTCTCCAAAGCCTTTCCCTTAATTTGCTCAAGTTGCATTTAGTTTTAGAGAATTGGGTGTTAGCAGCTGATAGACAGATCAGAGAAACGAAGGCAAATGCACAGCGGGATGGAGAGGAGGCGGTTGCCCCGCCCCCCTCCTGGTGTCCCTGTCCCTGCCTGCCCCTCCCTTCTCTCTCCCTGTCCCAGGTTTTTCCCACTGGGGGGCGTCGCCTCGCCGACACAGCGGGCTCCTCGGACAAGCCTCCTCTCCCTGTGAACTTCCCTCCCAGCCTTTGGTTGGGGGAGCCTGTGTGCAGTGACTCTGCTCTGACTGACCCTCTTTCCTCATGAGTGGAGTCATGGAAACTCGACTCAAAGGTATGTTCCCTTTTGTCACCTTCATTCTCAGCTCCACCACAGTGAGAATGCAGAAGGGAGCATCTTTAGAGGAATCATGGGTTTCCACATGTATTAGAAGTTCTATTCTTTGGGCAGGCGGGGGTGGTGAAATGTGAAGTGGAATGAACTTTTCTCTAGTGTAAATCAGTCTGGACCCTATCTCAGAAAGACTAAGATTCAAATTCCACTCCTACTCCCTGAGAGATGTATGATGTTGGTGCGTTTACTTAACTTCTCGGAACTTGCTTTCCTGGCTAAACCGCTTTTATGAGACTTCTGGAGATGAAGTGAGAGGCTTGGCGCACTGGGAGAGCGCCGGGTCTTTTACAGTGTGTTAGTTGTGTCACCATGATTTCCTTATTCCCATAAGAAGAGAGGGTATCCCTAATAGCAATAACAAAAGGAGACACACAGGAGAACTCTATGAACTGTAACTACCCCTCATCAGGGATGAAATGAAGCCTCATCCCAAATGGAGACCTGCCTGCTGCAACCTCAGCTTGTTAGTCACTGACTCATGGGTGAGCTTTTCTGAAGTAGTCAAAAATCCTGTAGGTTCTGAAAATTCAGGGATGATTCCTTCAGGCTCCACCTTCTGATGATGGTTATCTGGAGCCCAAGGAGCAGGGTGGCTATTGTTTATTATCTTGAGCGCTCGGGACACCACAGCACCTTGTGTCTACAACCCCACTCTCCACGTCTGGGGTCCCTTTGGTTTCTTTAGTGATTGAATTCTCGAAAGTGTGGAGTCTTCTCTAACCAGTGGAACCTTACAGCTTTGTCCCAGTGATGGATGCAACCCCCAGACTGCAGTGAGACATTGTCAATAACCACCCTAGGGCCCAGAGGCAATTTTTTTTTCCACATGTAACCTGCCTATACATCAGAAGAGATGCAAGTGTACTGTGTGTGCTGGGGGCTGTGAAAGCCTTGAATTCTTTTGAGGATTTTGTGACCATACCCTGACTCGGCATCAGTAGAGTGGAAAGGAGCTTTCCAGGAGGAAGTTGAGGGACCCCGCGCTACCCCCTCACTAGAGCAGCAACTGTGAATCTTGCATTGAAAGGCATGCCCAGGGCAAGGCCCCACCCAGCCTTGCAGAAGAACAGTATGTGTGGATTAAATCACCAGCACTACCATGATCATCACCATCACCATCACCATCATCACATTATGCTTTTCACATGAAATCTCTAAGTATCAGAAAAATCCAGTGAAGGAGACAAAGCTAAGGCTTAACACGTGAAAAGGAGGACATCAAGGTTGAATATTGTCACCCTGCTTATTTAACTTATATGCAGAGTATATCATGAGAAACGCTGGACTGGAAGAAGCACAAGCTGGAATCAAGATTGCTGGGAGAAATATCAGTAACCTCAGATATGCAGATGACACCACCCTTATGGCAGAAAGTGAAGAGGAACTAAAAAGCCTCTTGACGAAAGTGAAAGAGGAAAGCAAAAAAGTTGGCTTAAAGCTCAACATTCAGAAAACGAAGATCATGGCATCCGGTCCCATCACTTCATGGGAAATAGATGGGGAAACAGTGGAAACAGTGTCAGACTTTATTTTTGGGGCTCCAAAATCACTGCAGATGGTGACTGCAGCCATGAAATTAAAAGACACTTATTCCTTGGAAGAAAAGTTATGACCAACCTAGATAGCATATTGAAAAGCAGAGACATTACTTCATCAACAAAGGTCCATCTAGTCAAGGCTATGGTTTTTCCAATAGTCATGTATGGATGTGAGAGTCTGACTGTGAAGAAAGTTGAGCACCAAAGAATTGATGCTTTTGAACTGTGGTGTTGGAGAAGACTCTTGAGAGTCCCTTGGACTGCAAGGAGATCCAACCAGCCCATTCTGAAGGAGATCATTCCTGGGATTTCTTTGGAGGGAATGATGTTGAAGCTGAAACTCCAGTACTTTGGCCACCTCATGCGAAGAGTTGACTCACTGAAAAGACTCTGATGTAAGCCGCGGGGTGACAATGGCCACAGCACCAATCACAGTCAACTGAGTCAGCAAGGACAACAATAAAACAAATCTGTCTTGTGCTCTCCCTCCTCCAGGTCAGGAAGCTGTGTAATGCTCTTCCCGTGGCTCACGAGGCTGGGAATACCCTGCTTCCTTCCTTCCCCACTGCATCTCCCATCTCCCATCTCCCCTCCTTCAGCGCTCCTTCAGCCAAGCCACTCTGACTGCTCAGCAACAGCTTTGTCAGGCACATTTCTGCATCAAGACCTCTACACGCCCCGTCTCCTCTTTCTCCATGCATGGCCAACCCCTCACCTCCTTCAAGCCTTTGCTCAACTGTCTCTTTTTCCAGAAAGCTTGCCCTGAATACCCTGGTGAGACTGCAACCCGCCCTCTCCACCCCACTGCACTCTTGATCCCCCTGATTCTGTTCTACTTGTTCAGTTTTTCCAAAGCTCTTGTCACCAAACAATCTCCACAAACTCCCTTACTATTGGGTTGGCCAAAAGATTCATTCTGGCTTTCCCATTACATCTTATGGAGAAACTCGAATGGTTTGGTCAACCCGATACAAACTTTGTGTCAGTCAGTCTTCTAGTCTGGATGCTCCCTGGCCTCAGGCTCTATGTGTATCTTATTCACGTGTCTAGAGCAGTGTTTGAATGATTGGACTAAGGGATCTTGGTTAACCTTACTTGAGGCTCTAAATGATAAAATGAAAAAATTCAACTGCTATTTGATTTGAATCTGAAGTTGTGGTTAAGACCGTAGTTGAAAGTTTTAATCAACAGAAATGATGATGGACAGGAGCTTGGGAAAACGGCTCTGAGATTCCACAGTCTAGAAGGCACCCAGACCCTGGCCTTGATCATGTGCATCTTCTAAAGCATCTCTCTCAAAAGTTAATTTGCAAAGTTAAAGTGAAAACACCTTAGAAAATAAAAAAGACAAATTTACACTTGCCAAAAAAAAAAGTTTGTTTTGGAGGGAAGGGATAATTAGGGAAGGTCATACACACGCTGCTATGCTCAAAATGGATAATCAACAAGGACCTACTGTGCAGCAGAGGGAACTCTGCTCAATGTTATGCGGCAGCCTGGATGGGAGGGAGTGTTTGGGGGAGAATGGATACATGTATATGTATGGCTGAATCCCTTCACTGTCCACCTGAAACTATCACAGCATTGTTAACTGGCTATACCCCAACTCAAAACAGTTTAAAGTTTGAAAAAATAATTTAATTTTAAAAAAAAGAAATAATGTGTAGGCTTCCAAGATTTCATGATAAGCTCTACGAAACATCTTGATCTTGATCAGAGAAATGTGTGTTTTGAATGGGGACTACTGCAAAGATTAGGATTTTTGCAGAAACTGGTAAAAATGTTGCATGTATGTGTGTGTGCGTTGATTTTTTTAAAAAGATAGTTCATTTTTATTTGAGCTGGGAGAAAACTAAAATTTAAAGACAAACCCTATAATAATAAAACTAGCAGAACTGTAATCAGGACGATGCAGTAGCTGATGAGTGATTCCAGGATCCTGGTTACAGCGCAGCCTTGTCCTCTACCCAGGGCTGAGCAGCTGGGTTATTTCTCTCCTCCATGCACTCGAGCCCCCCATTCTCCGTAACTGTCCTTCCTGATCTAGTTCTCCTAATCAGATTTCTTAAACTCAAAAGGCTTCCACTTGTCCCCCAGGACATTACACTCAGGCCATCAGCTCTTCCAAGGGTTCCTGGATCTCCAGGTCCCAAGTTCTTCTCTGACATGCTCAGCGATGTACTATGTGTTGCAGTAGATTGGAAGTGGCCACAAATTCCTCTTGTCCTGTGTGCAAGCAACTTTGTACTATGACTTTGCTCCTCTCCCAATAACAGATAGGGTCTGTTTCTTCATTCCCTGAAACTCAGCTTGGCTGGTGACTTGCTTT
Source organism: Oreotragus oreotragus (assembly GCA_006410675.1). Classification (NCBI taxonomy): domain Eukaryota; kingdom Metazoa; phylum Chordata; class Mammalia; order Artiodactyla; family Bovidae; genus Oreotragus; species Oreotragus oreotragus. The sequence continues at coordinate 351,370 of SJYX01012609.1, read as the reverse complement.
GGACAGAGACACATTAGCAAACCAGCTGCTAAAGAGGCTCCTATTCATTGCTCATTGGGCATTGTGGGGACACCTGTGACCATCACTGTGGGAAACAGCCCTGCTGCTTGCATGATGAAGAAAGTGTGGGACCAGGTCTCTGTATCACCCCGGCTGTTGCCAAGCTGATGGCCAGACGTGAATGAATCCGTCCAGCCCAGTGGAGCCTCTGGAAGACATCAGAGATTGGGTGATCTGGCCCAAACTAGAAATACCACTCAGTCCATCTGCGGACTCCTCAAGAAATAATAAAACACTTACTGCTTAAGACTACTAAATTTCAAGGGTAACTGATTAATCCAGAAAAGCCAGTGATACACGAGATGGATGTTACTACCAGTGTATAAGGAGGTGATGAGCACCTCTAGTACAGGAAATGAGTATTTTTCACCTTTGAATCCCCAGGGGCTACTAGGATCTTATCCCACAGCAGGCCAGTGTCTGCTGAATTTAATTGGATTTATTCGAAGATATTCTATCAGACAAATAGGCTAAACCAGTATTTTAGAAATTATGGGATATTTGCTATACACGATACTTTTAGATGGTACTGAATGAATGCTTGCTCCTTGGAAGAAAAGCTATGACAAACCTAGATAGCATATTAAAAACCAGAGACATTACTTTGCCAACAAAGGGCCATCTGGTCAAAGCTATGGTTTTTCCAGCAGTCATGTATGGATGTGAGAGTTGAACCATAAAGAAGACTGCTGGTGCTGCTGCTGCTAAGTCACTTCAGTCGTGTCTGACTCTGTGTGACCTCATAGACGGCAGCCCACCAGGCTCCCCCNCTCCTTAAATTTTATACCTGATGAAATTTTACCTTCAATTCAAATGTCACATCTCAGATCTAAATAAGTAATTCACATTTGCATGTAGCCTTCATGCATTTTGCTCCAAATTGTAGTTTTGTTAGAGGTAGTCCTGAGAGTCTGTAGAGCAAAGTGGCTATAGGTATGCTTTCTGCAGCCTTACCACCTGAATTAAAATCCCACAATGTCTAAAAAAATTGTATAATCTTAGCCATGTTATTGGAACTCTCTGGGCTATATTTTTTTATGAGACGAGATTTGAAAAACAAAGGCATCAATGCCACAGAGGGGTATGAGGATTCAATTAGTGAATGTTTTTGAACCTTTCAACCAATATCACTCACTTAAGTATTCTTACTATTAGTGTCATTGTTCATTAGTATTTCTGCCTCCCACATTGGATTGCTGAGGTGATTAAGCATAATCATTGTTTCTTAATTTTTCAGAAGTTTAGAATATTTTACAGTTTGAACAGGTCAGTTATATATTTGTAATGTGGGACATATATTCAGATTCAAATGTAACAAGGATGTAAATATTTTAATATAGTCAACATATTTATTCTTTATGTTATGGCCATTGTTAGTGGTTCTTTCAGATATTTCCTTAGAAATTGATCATTTTAAAATAAATGCATTATTTATGAATGATCAAATGAGCTTCAGTATGTTTAGGGAATAATTTGGAATTAGTTATTACAATAATCTCTGACTTTACGTAAATATAATTATAGAAAAATTTAAGCTAGAAAGACTTTCAGTTTTACAAAGTTTGCATATACCTTTCTAAAATATCAAATAATATTCCTAATGCTTACAGGCTTTGTATATATATTTAATGGGTCTACAATCTCACACAGAAACTTGATATTCCTGCTGCACATTCACACCTTTGAATGTGATTTAATGCTTCAGCAGGTTTTTAATGTTTTTAAATGATTTTCCAAATTTGGCAAGACCTACTTGTCCATCTGTAGAGTGATTCCTATGTGCATATGTGCACTGTTCATGTGTGAGACATAATGGGCACACAAATATTCAACCTAATTAGAACACTCAGGATCTTTGAAATTAGAAAGAGACACTGGGAAATCATCAGTTAAAGTCATATGAGATTGAGAAAATCTGGTGTTAGTTCAAACTGTTTCTGTTTTTGCTGCTACATATATCATCCTAAGTAAGTTAACCTGCAACTTCTGATACCATCATCACATTAGGGTGATTGGAAACCTTTGTGCTGATATCCAGTCTCCACTCTCAGAAATTCTAATTTCATTGTTCTAAGAAAGAACTCAAGCAGGAGTAGTGATTGATTCTAAATTGTACTCTAGGTTAAGACTGTTGGTATTGATGAATGATACTAATTCAGCTTCCAAGCCCAGTTCCTACCTCCCTAGAACACCTTATTTGTAAAATGTCTTCTAAAGATTCCAAACCCTAATCCCTAAACATTGATAGCATGAGGAGATACTACTTTCATGATTATGTTACATTGCACAGTTGACCTTTAAAAAAAGCAGAGTATCTGGTAGGCTTGAGCTAATCATGAGGGCTCTTAAAAGCAGAGGACTACCTACACCTGTTGGCAGAATGAACGGTTAAATACATTCAAGGTACAAGAATGATTCACTAAGCTGTTGTTTGGCTTTAGAGATGGAGGAGGCTGTATGAAAAAGAACTGGGAAAGATAGCATTTAGAAGCTAACTGAACACCATGTTAAAAGCAACTAAGAAAGAGAGCCCTCAGTAAACCCCAAAGAACTGGATCTTACCAATAACTGGAATAAGTTTGCAAGCAAGTTCTCTGGATACTTCAGATAAGAATCCAGCCTGATTGGTGCTGCTGCTAAGTTACTTCAGTCGTGTCCGACTCTGTGTGACCCCATAGACGGCAGCCCACCAGGCTCCCCCATCCCTGGGATCCTCCAGGCAAGAATACTGGAGTGGGTTGCCATTTCCTTCTCCAGTGCATGAAAGAGAAAAGTGAAAGTGAAGTCGCTCAGTCTGTCCGACTGTTAGCGACCCCATGGACTGCAGCCCACCAGGCTACTCCGTCCATTGGATTTTCCAGGCAAGAGTACTGGGGTGGGGTGCCATTGCCTTCCCCAAAAGAAGACTGAGTGCCAAAGAATTGATGATTTTGAACTGTGGTATTGGAGAAGACTCTTGAGAATCCCTTGGACTGCAAGGAAATCAAACCAGTCAGTCCTATAGGAAATCACCCCTGACTATTCATTGGAAGGACCGATGCTGAAGCTGAAGTTCCAATACACTGGCCACCTGATGCAAAGAGCTGACTCATTGGAAAAGACCCTCATTCTGGGAAAGATTGAAGGCAGGAGGAGAAGAGGACAACTGAAGACTAGATGGCTGGATTTCATCACCAACTCAATGGCCATGAGCTTGAGCAAGCTCTGGGAGTTGGTGAAGAACAGGGAAGCCTGGCATGCTGCAGTCCATAGGGTTGCAAAGAGTCGGACACAACTGAGTGACTTAATAGCAACAAAAAACAAATGTGAATGGATGGAAATTAAAACCATATCATATGTTGATTTAGTGAATATTTTTTAAACAACTGGCACATTAACCCCATGATTTCATAGAAATTACCATTTAGGACTAGGTTGAATTTAGTACTGCCATAGTACTCAACACAGGCTAGCTGAGCTATCAGCCTAAGGCTCAGGGATGTCTAGAAAATTTCAGGCCCTTCAGAAGGGAACCAGGCCCCACAACTATTAAGAAACGGTGACTTCAGAATGGTGACACAGCATCCTCAGCGTGAATTTCCATACTCGAAGATTCCATGTGTGTATCCTTATCATTCTTTACAACCCCACCTCAAACTGTTACTTTGATGATCTCTCCAAAACCCATATCAATAATATTGGGCTACGAAACAATGGAACATGGGAAATTGAAAGAGTAGGAAAACCATGCTTTAGCCAAAAAGCTCCCCTGGTTGCCTCTGCAACCTAGGCCAAGGTCATGGGCATTATTATCCTCTGATTTTCTCATCTCTCAAGCTCAGTACCCTTTCCTTTGAACCCACAGAGCCCTGATAAAAAAAGAAAAGGCACCACATGTTAAAAACCAGAGCAACAGAGAGCACATACTGTTCATAATAGACAATTTTTTTATCAAATGTTGCTCATAATGTTTAAATTCGAGAGAAAATCATATTAAAATCAAGCAAAATATGGCTTTAATAGACCAATAATGATAACAATGATGAATAATTAAGGAGACACTTTTTCATGTGTAACCTCCCTGCATAATGAACACAATGAAGAAAGACATGGGTTACAATTAGAGTTGAAAACTTGGTATTTTAGAGTAACATTATTTCCAGAGTGCATATCCTTAGAAGGAAGCACAGACATTCTTCACGAATTAATTTAGCAAAATGACAAACTTTAGTCAGGATTTTGGGGCAAAATACACTAGAAAGGTATAATATTACAATTTTAATCATAAGAATAACAGTACCCCAAAAGATAAATAGGACTTCCTTGGTGGCTCAGATGGTAAAGCATCTGTCAACAATGCAGGAGACCTGGGTTCGATCCCTGGGTCGGGAAGATTCCCTGGAGAAGGAAATGGCAACCCACTCCAGTACTCTTGCCTGGAAAATCCCATAGATAGTGGAGCCTGGTGCAGGTTACTGTCCATGGGGTTGCAAAGAGTCTGACATGACTGAGCAATTTCACTTTCACTTAAAAAGATAAAAGGAACCAATATACAAATTATGAAGTTTTTTTTTTTGTTGTTCTCATCCACAGTTTCAGATTCACAGGCTGAACTTTTGCATATATTTTTTCCTTATCATTTCTGATAGAAAAAGGTTTTAAAAGCTTAGACTAAACCCATACACTTTATGTGGTGGTGTGTGTATAAACACATGTACTTATTTGAATGTGGGTATAATTATTACTGAATTGTAGCTTTTAATGGGGAGATCATTAGGGGCAGTTAAATCTGACTGCATTTAGCTTTCATTGAGACTCTGAAATTATTTTTTCAAAGCGTTCAGGTTTTGAAAAAAAGGCAAACTGTGTTTGTCTCAAATAGTCTTCCCTTAATTTTTCAGGCTGGTATTTTAAAGCAAATTTAATCCATATAGTTCACACTCATTTACACTTAAATTATCCAACTAGAGCTTTTAACAGCTATTTAATGTCCCAGACACCTTTTGAGCTTTTAAAGTGAGCTCCTAAAAGCCTTCTCTCTCTCTTTCACCCTCCTTTCATCAGCTTAAGAGGCTGCATTTGGCTCAGAGTAAACAAATTGAATACTGAAACCCTGGGTTATTTTTTCTCTCAGTTTATGACCTATGAATGTAAAGTGGCTTTCCGATGAGACATAACTAACTTTCCCATCCCTGTGAACCAATATAAGGTGTGTGTCACATTACACTTACTTATGAACAGCAGTCTCGCCGGCAAACGAGGCAATCTCTGGCCTCCTCATCCAGCCCCCGCAGCACATAAATAGATAATTATGGAATCTCAGACTCCTCTGACATTTTTCATGTGAAAATTGCCAGGGCTGCCTTTAGAATAGCATAAGCATACATCTTTGAACTTGCCAGAGACACGAAACACCTAGTTCTCTCTAAATATTTCTGCCTTTTTTTTTTTAACAGACGGGAAAGGCTCCGGCCACCCTCAGGTGCTTCCTTCCAGGCTGATGGTCCTAAAGTCAAAGGAGTTTGAGAGAGAGAGACAATATGTGTGTGTGTGTGAGTGTTAGCGAGATAATGAGACAGAGTGACAGGGAGAGACAGACAGACAAGGATGAGGACAGGGAGGCCCGCACGGGTGCTGTCTCTCTGGGATGCTGACAGCATTGGGAGCCGTGCTGGAATCTTGGGAACCCAAGACCCACCTCTGCGGCCGCTGTCACTGTGCAGCCCCCCTCTCCTTGTCCACTCATGGTCTGTCCACATGGGTGACAGGCACGGTCTCAGAGATGTCCCAAATGCACATCACACGACACTTTCCTAACATGCCTTCGCCACCTCTCGAGGCTCTCTTCTCGATGCTCAGTGTGGCCCATGCTGTGCCCAGGGCCCCAGGAACATGCTTTCCTGTCTCCAGACTGGTCCAGAGATAGACCTGTCAGAAGTGGCCCTGAGGGATGCTTAGAGAGGCGAGAGGAGACATTCATCAGGAAAGAAGTTTCTAGAGAACAGACTGCAGGCATGCAGACTTATGGCATCAGCCCCTGCTCTGCTCCCCGGGAGAGCTGGCCTGGCAGGGGGGGCCAAGTCAGAGCTCAGAGGTCCCCTCAGCCACCTGGAGCAGCCGCCCGCCCCCACTGTCCCCAGGAGAGCACCTGGCCACGGTTCTGGATCGCTGCCTTTTCCTAATCAGACTTTGCTCAGGCCGCTAAATGAAGCTGGCTGCCCGGCTGAATTCAATCCCAGCCGCATTTCAGTTTGCCCATTCCCTGGGAATGTAATCTCACCTCCTCACTATGGGACACCCCCCCAGGGCCTTGTAACTGATGAGTGGAGGCGGCCAGAGGGAGGGGGCCCAAGGAGAGGCGGGGAGGTAACAAGAAACCACAGCATGCCCATTCAGAAGGCACCGTCTTCAAGATCCACAGAGCATGGGGCTTTCCTGTTGCAAGGGGACCTCAAAAGCACACATGCTCCCACCATCCACATCTGACTTGTGGATTCCCACACAGGCCCCCCTGCCTCTGTGGCAGCATCTTCCGTGATGCTGGGGAACTCACCCTCTCCGGGGCGGCCTTCTCAGGAAGGTCTCTTTTGTCCAGCATTGACACTTACCTCCCTGAAACATGTTCTACAAACACCTGCACCCCCGTGTTTCATCATTTCAGCAGAGAATTCCTCCCATAAATCACCAGGTAGAACACATAAATGAGTCATTCTTGCAACAGAAGCAAGTTGATTAAAAGAAGATCCCTTACGAGCCCAGTGGATGATACACGATGAATGAATGTGTTTGGAAAGCCTCACACAGAACCACCACCTGACCCAGGGCCTGTGGTTTAAGCCTGTTTAATCACAGATTGTGTTGAAGACTCACTTTTACACCCAAATCAGCTGACTGCACACATCCCTGCTCTTCAGAGGAACTCAGTCATTATCTCTCAGAGAACAGGCACGGCCCCTCACCTTCAGGCCTCTAGATTACTTTCACCAAACACACTGTCCGTCTGGTTTCTAGTTGACCTTGACAGTCTCTTCCCATGTCTTCACAGGGTCCAGTCAGCTGCCCCAGGCCCCTTGACACCCCCTGAGCTTCCCCAGGAACAAATAATCAGTTAGGGAACTTCATCTTTTTATTTAGTCCTTTTTTTTTTTTTTTCCATTTCTATGGCTAGAAATAGGAGCCCAGTATCCTGTTGTTAGCCTGTGGACCCTAGGACCCCTGCAAAGGAGTGTACTGCAAATTCATTGCCTGCTCTTATCCTTTTGAATACTTGTAACTTAAGCGGAGTGGAGCAGGCTGAAAGGGGATGAGGCTGTCAAGAGGAGGCAGCCCCGCACAGGACCAGGGCACTGGAGAAGAGGCTGGGGAAGGAGACAGCCCGTGTCACCTCCCCTGCCCGCCCAGCTCGGGGGCTGGTGGCAGCAGTGGTGGTGGGTGCTGGGCCAGCTGGCCAGACAGGCCAAAAGGGTCAGCGCTTTTACATTTTCTTGTCCAATGAAGCTTTTGCCTGCCTGTCTCGGGGAGTGAGCGAGTCCGGGACAAATCTGCTCCTGCTGGGACTTCTGGCAGAGGCTTCAGACTTTGCCTCATCAGACCAGTTTCACCCAAGCCTGAGATCCTGCCAATGAGGGCTTATTGAAACCACTGCAAGCTGGGCAGGGGATGTGTTTTTCCTATGTTTTATTTTATTTTTAGTGGCAAATAAATTCTGGACAGCTCCAGGTTTGGTATAATCCAAATTGGAATCAAGCCTCTAAAAACCAGTCCAACAGTACTTCTGATGGCGACTTGTGCTTCATGACTTATTTTGGAAGGGGGAGGGGTTGGTAAGATCCCTGAAGAAGGGAAAGGCTACCAACTCCAATATTATTACCTACAGAATCCCAGGGACAGAGAAGCCTGGCAGGCTACAGTCCATGGGGTTGCAAAAAAGACATGACTGACCGATTAACACTGACTAACTGGGGCTCTAGTGGTAAAGAACTCGCCTGCCAATGCAGGAGACACGAGAGATGGAGGTTCAGCCCCTGGGACGGTACGATCCCCTGAAAGAGAGCATGGCAGCCCACCCCAGTACTCTGGCCTGGAGAAGTCCACTGAGGGAGGAACCTAGCAGGTTACAGCCCATGGGGTCACAAAGAGTCAGACATGACTGAAGCGTGCACGCACAGGGTAGGCAAATGATATCTGTGCTGAAATACAAAGTATGACGACAGAAAAGGGCAGTAAATATTAAGTGACCACCTTTAGGAAGCCAAGAAACACTGAGTAACTAAAGGAGGGATGGTATGCAGAACCCCACTGTACAGAAGAGGTATGTTCAAGCTTTTCAAAAAGAAACAGAGACCAGGAAGAGAAACTAAGCTATTCAAAGATGAAGATGGTGAGCTGGTGTCCTTGTGTGAGTGTAAGCCTGGATAGATTGGTAATGTCTGCCTTCAGATCCAAGGGAAAGAGTAGAGGATGAACTAGTGATGTGTGAAGCTGGCATAGCACAGAAGCAGTGGCCCACATGCCATGGCCTGCACTACTCCAGGGATTGCCTGGAAGCTTGGTTCTACCAGGGTCGTTATGTTTTTCTCTGGAGCTGTTGGACTGTGTTCATGTGTTTGATAGAGTAGGGAGACTGCAAAGACGTCTCTGAGGTCTTTGGGATTGTGATCGTCTGAATCCATCAATTGTCCACAGACCCTCAGTAGAGGCCAGAGGGTGAGTCCCATTGTGCCATCACAGAGCCCGGTGCCCCCAGGAAAGTGCCTAACACCACAAACTGGTGCCTCTTTATTATTATCCATGCAATAGTAGCTGAAGCTGTGATCACTTTTACTTCCCTACCTAATGTATTACCTTAATGTCAGATCTAGGCGTGTTCTGTGTTACGCATTCTGCTCCAAATATCATGCTTCTCCACCCAGTTGCCCTGATTGTTTCCACAGATGGATTAAAACCCTCACCTCCCCAGAGTCTACCTTATTTCCAAGTCTCATAGAAGAAACATGTTTTCCTCAATCTGCTTCTATATCCAGCTACACACCACCATAAGGTAACCAGTGCACATGCCATCAAATTTGACAGAAGTGGCAGTCTGATGGTGCCTGGAGGCGTCCACACTTTGGCAGCCCTTCAGTGTGGGGGAAAACAGCTCAGTTCAGCCCACCTTCCTTTCACCACTTCTGAAAATGTTCTAGAACTGCCCCAGTCAATATGAGTGGTCGCCAGTTGCAGGTCGCCAGTGGTCGCCAGTGGCTATCGAGCACTTCAACAGTGGCCGGAGTGGCTGAGAAACTAGTCATTGCAGTTAACTAGGGGATTTCCCTGGTGGTCCAGTGGCTGAGACTCTGTGCTCCCAGGGCAGAGGCCCTGGGTTCCATCCCTGGTCAGGGAACTAGATTCCACATGCCACAACCAAGATTGCAGATGCTGTATGCCGCAACTAAGACACCATGCAGGTAAGTACATAAATAAAAAGGTTTAAAATTCAGTTTACTAAAAAGATAAGAGTGGTCACATTGCATGTGGCTACTGTGCACAGTGTTCCTCACACCCTAATCCACAAAAGAATCACCTGTAGGGCTGCTGGAAACTACACTGGGGGCACACAGCCAGATTCTCTGATTTGGTCTGTCTGGGTCTGAGGTGAAAACCTGTATCTCTAAAAGCCTCCAGATGACCCCGTCACTGCTGACACAAGGACCTGGCTTCAGGTTGCTCTGATGAAGATGGCTAGGGTTACATGGCTCAGTGGTCAGTGACCTGAGACATCTGTGCTCATGCAGGACAGTGGTGATGTCTGGAGGAGTCACTGATTGTAACAGTTGGGGGCAGGGGCTCTATTGGGGTCTACTGGGCAGAGATCAAGGATGCTGCTGAGCGCCCATGCATGGGACATTCCCTGCCCCACCCCACCCCTAGCAGAATTCCAACAGGGCCAGAGTTGGGAACTCTACTACTTGCACAAGGCAGTCAGGCTCTGGCCACAAAAGTGGTCTAGTGACATCATTTCTATTCAATGCCACCCTGCACCTTGGCAGGCTGTGGCCTTATTCCTTGACCAAGTATTACAACGGTCATCTGTTCTTGCTTCCCTGACACCATTCCAAGCTGGGAATTTGAAGCTGGAAGTGGAGGTGGATCAGGCAGTTTTTCCCCAACTTGCACATGAGGAGAGAGGAGCAGTGATGCTCAGGCCACCAAGTCCCCATGGGAGTGCTTGTTGGATGGACAAATCTAAGGCACTCCAGACTCACAGAGGAGCAGGAGGCTGCCTGGCTAGTTTTTACCCATGATTCCCAGGAGAGTTATGGGCTTCCCTGATAGCTCAGTTGGTAAAGAATCCGCCTGCAATGCAGGAACCCAGGTTCAACCCCTGGGTCAGGAAGATTTGATGGAGAAGGGATAGGCTACCCACTGAAGTATTCTTGGGCTTCCCTGAGCCTCAGCTGGTTAAGATTCCACCCGCAATGTAGGAGACCTGGGTTTGATCCTGGGCTAGGAAGATGCCCTGGAGAAAGGAAAGACTACCCACTCTGGAGAATTCCATGGACTGTATAGTCTACGGGTTGCAAAGAGTTGGACACAACTGAGCGACTTTCACTCTTCCAGGAGTTAGTCATCAGGGGCTACATTGGAGGCACTGCTCTGAGAAGTGCATTTGGAGCTGAAATGGGTTAATTAAGGACACAAAAAGGCCAAGGTCCCCACTATTCCTCCCCAGAACAGCTTCCTCACTCTTGGCTGACCGAGCCTCACAGTTACTCTCGCTTCCACATGGCTTCGGGCGGGAGCCCCCAGAGGAGGCTGCATAGCTGGGGTCCTGGGGCACTCCTCCACCTTCCAGACAGGAAGCAGGCATGAGTCACATCCCCCAAGCAGCTGACCATGGGTGGGGAGCACAGGCTGGAGGCTTCCTACCTGCCTGAGGGAGGCTGTTCTAATCTCAGGTCTTAAGATCACTAGCTATTCCATCACCACCCCCCACCCCAGCTTCTCACCCCACAGTCCCAGACACACTCACAAATCCTCTCCTCCATTTTTAAGCGCAAACTCCAAGGGTGCTATGGGAACCTCTTAATACATAAAAGTCCTCCTAATCCAGATGCCCCGGCTCCAGCTGTTGCCTGTTTATGAGACTGATTTTTTCTGTTTTCTCTGCTTAGCAGCGCAAGACCCCCCAGGACTCTAGGGTGAGTCCCAATGAGAAAGTGGATGAAACTCTTCTCAAGGCCACACTGTTCCTTCCTCATCCTTGTTGGAAATGAGAATCTGCACTCCCTCAGCATCTGTCATGGCCTGAACTCGCTGTTCGATGAACGATGCTAGGAGGCCTGCTTGAAAATGGCTGCTATCCTGGCCACACGACACAGTGAGGGTTTGGCTGTTTTTTGCTTCTGAGCCTTGGACGTGGGGCACTCCGTCAACTGGATCCTTAATGGTTCTGCCCTGGGAAGGTCATGACACAGGATGGTGAGGGGATGAGGGAAACAGCTCTTGTGAGGAATGAGAAGCAGGTTGGTCCTATAAAGGAAGCTGGGTCCCCAAAGACACCAAGGCCTCACGCTCTCCAGTCTTTTCTATAGCATCCTGATGGGAACAGAGCTGTTGGTGTGATGCAGTTTCCTTTGATGGAGAAGGGAGCTGACATGGGGTCCCTCCCCAGCCCCTGGGTCATTGAAGGTGGGAATTAGATGCTCACCCACGTGCCAGCAGAGCCTCATCGGTCATGGGTGTGAGCACAGCATCCCTGCCCTGGGTCCCAACTCCCAGGTCAGGGGCCTCTCACATGTGCAGCACACAGGTGGGAGGGACACAGCTGCTTGGTCACTCAGAGGCAGGGATGTGGTGAAAGTCAGCATTCAGAGAAAGCTGTGCTGTCACAGGGTGTGGTCTTTGCGTGGTGTTGGATGAGTTTTGATCCGTACCTGCTTAGTCTCATCATTACACCACCCGGACTTCCTGCCAGCCTAGCAGACTAGTGCTGTGACCTCAGCACATCACAGTGTCCGAACACCAGAGCAGACCCAGCCTCCTGCCCCCTGGATATGCATCAGTGCAAAGGGCAGTGTCCTGCCAAGAGCTGGGCAGCCCGGCCTGAAGCAGGCTGGCCGGGATTGAATGACAGTGCCTCCTGGGGTGGACAGACAGGCTCAGGGCCCATCTTCAGGGGGCACCAATCCAGGCCCAACTCTGGAGGGAAGGTCTCAACCCTCCAAGGCCTGCTTGGTCCTCATCCACCTGGTGCCAGGGCTTCATGTATGGGGTGACTTCAGGCAGAAGGCTGCATTTGGCAGGAGAGTTCTGTGACTGATTCTGGGACCCCTGACCAGGAGGCATTAGAAAGAGTGGGACCAGGAGCAGGAAAGGGAGGACCCAACACTCTGTCTGGGTCCCACGCAATGGCTCTACCTGGGGAAGGCCAGGCGTTTCTGCTCTGTTTTATTTATTTGTCTTTTTCCCTGTTCAAAGCCTTTGATCCTCCCCTCCACCCATTCATACCTTGTGGCAGAGAAAAAACTGGGTGGGAGAAGGATGCAGTGCCAGGAAACCCTGGAGACAGGGGTCAGGGGAGGCAATGGCACTGGGGACCCTTTGAGAAAAAGAGGCAGTTATTTTTCAGCAGAATTGATGAAAGGTTTGGTTTGTGCTTCTGAAACCTGCAGGGCACGGCTGTGGACAGTTATGGAGTACGAGTTTTTCTGCAGCAGAAAGATGTTTCCATTGTTCAGGGAAAAAACAAAAAAGGCTCTTCTGCACTCGTTTATCAGTCCAGGAAACAGCCTAAAATTGAGCTCCGGCTGCTAACTCCTGCCACCTCCAATTTGAAGGCCATCCCTTTGCTGCATCTGACCAACCAGCTTCTGCCATGAGCATCTGAGCGTTAAGCCAGAGGGGTCGATCTGGGAACATCACCTCCATGGCCAGAAAGCCACAGCCAGTTTACAGGCTCCCCTCACAGGCCCTGGTGCCGGCCCACGCCCACTGGGGTAGAGCGTTGGGTGGTAGTGGTGGGGACGGGGAGGCAGGGGAGGGTGAAGGGCTCATTTGCAAGAACTGCCCAGCTGAGATAACATTTAAAATGGGCAAGAGGAAGTCCAATGCTTTGTAATCCTCTAGCAGCTGCTCACTTTGGGTTGCAATGGGGAAGCGGCCTTTTGCCATTAGTCCCCAAGCCAAGAGTGGCCAGAGCGGGTTTTTCATCTCCCAGAGTGCTGCTAAGGGGGCCTCAGGGCTGTGTCCTGGGGAGGCTGGACACAGGGACGAGAACAAGAGGCTTGCAGGTCCCCTCTGTGTGTGTGGCCCTGGGAGGCTCACAGATGAGCCCGCCTGGAGGCAGCCACATCTTGGCCCCACTCACTGCAGCTCTGCGCCCGGAGAGGGCAGCTGGTGGATGGTTCTCCTGCTCCTCAACCTGTCGCTGCACAACTCTGAACAAGGTTGCCACAGCCCAGAGATGCAGATTATCCTTCCGCTCAGAGCGTCTCGCCACCCTCCAAGTGACCCAGTCATCTAGGGAGCTGCCACCATCCCCAGACGATGCCCACATCCCATCTGCCCAGGGAGCCCATCCGAGGCCACCATGCCAGCCCAAGGAACACCCATGCCGGGGCCACTATCCTCCCCTAGGCCTGGGTCTCTCCCACTCGAGGAAGAGGAAGCTTCTTTCTTTCGCTGTAAAATTACGAATAAAATTAAACTGACTTTGAGCGTATTAATGATACCATATGGTTTCATAAAATGCAAATAGAGCAATAAAAATACAAACGGAGCCCTCCCAGTAATTAGCTTTTGATTTACACAGTCCAGAGAGAGTCAGATCACGCATCTCCCACACAGGAGATGCTGGTCCCCATCAGCCCTTCTCCTGGTCTTGGCCTCACCAGCTTCCCTGTACCTGTTTTTCCTGACCCTCTGTCCCAAGCCCCAGGTCCTTTCTAAGTTTTGTGGCAGCACGGTATTGAAACAAAAGTCTGCAGCCATCTCTCTTGCATGTGTCAACAGGCTGCATAATTAGGACGGCCATGGAGAGTGTGGGGGCCATGAAGTGCTCCTTGGACACACATTATTCTCGTTATCAGCCTGACACAGTAATAATAACTCAGCTTGTTGGGCCATCTTCACAGTACCAAATATCCTCTTGTTTATTTGGCAATCATGCACTTCACTATTTATGGCTGGAAAATATTCTTTGATGCCAAGGTCAGATCACTGCATAAAGCCAACAGAGAAGAGATTTTCTGATTTCTAGATCCACCCTGTGTTCAGGAAAATCCTTAAAACCATAGTAACAGGAAACCGCAGAAGCTCTGATTTTGTTCCATAGGCTCACGGCAGGGGTGGGAAAGAGGGCCTCTCCCTAAGTCTTAGGTCCAAACACTGGCTGCTCCACTTACCGGATGAGTAACCGTGGCAGGTCACCTGACCTCTCTGGGCCTCTGCGTCCTCACCCCTCCCTAGGGTGAAGACGACATTAACTTCCTCAATGGGATTATTGTATGGATTAAATGAGTTGACCCAAGTCAAGCAGGTAAACCAGTGCCTAGCAACGCAATATGCATTCTGTCATGTGACTGTGACCACCATGGCTGCTGTGCTGAGAGCCCTCCAGAGATGGTCTAGTTCAGACCCAGAATCACACAAAGGAAAACAAAGCCCGAAAACTTTAGTTTTATGGACATATAACTTTGTTTTAACTATTTTGACTAAAAAGTTCCTAGATAGGGCAATAAGTATAAAAAATATGTGACGATAATCCCTCAGAATGTGCTTTATTTATCTACAGTTTTCTCCACGCCCTAAAAACTTCTCAACAGCACTTCAAGCAATGACAGCAGCATGATGCGGGTGGCTCGATTACCAGTTCAGGTTCTTGCTTGTCTTGATTCTCGACCCCATTGATTGAAATGTCATCCACAGCCAAAAGGAGTTTTGAGACAGCCGCTCTGTGTTTTCCATTCTCCTGACCCCTCAACTTCTGACGAAAATAGTCACCTTCTATCCAGAGGCTTGCCTGTTTCCTACAGCATTTAAGTAACAATATCAAAACACAGCCTTCCAGAAAGAAACATACCAACAACTTTCTCCTACTGCTGTTACCAGGGACTAAGAAAAATTCTAATTCCCATCACCTTCCAGACTCATGAATTCCTGAGGAATTAATGATAGTGCAGTTCATAAAGAATTTGTCTGCGATGCAGGAGACCCCAGTTCGATTCCTGGGATGGGAAGATCCACTGGAGATGGGACAGGCTACCACTCTAGAATTTATGGGCTTCCCTTGCGGCTTAGCTGGTAAAGAATCTGCCTGCAATGTGGAAGACCTGAATTCGATCCCTGGGTCGGGAAGATCCCCTGGAGAACGGAAAGGCTACCCACTCCAGTATTCTGGCCTGGAGAATTCCATGGACTGATATTCTACAACTAGACAGGTATTAAATACTCTTATGTCTACAACTAAGTAGATATTAGATATTTCTTCAAAGAACTTTCATGCAAAAAGTCATTTACGCCACAATCAGCCCTAGTGAAAATCACTCAGTCTTGTCCGACTCTTTGTGACCCCATGAGCTATACAGTCCATGGAATTCTCCAGGTCAGAATACTGGAGTGGGTAGCCTTTCCTTTCTCCAGGGGAATCTTCCCAACCCAGGGATCGAACCCCGGTCAAAGCATTATTATTAGGACATTTTCTTCAGATGAGGAACCGGCATAGAGAGCTGAAGTCATTTCTACCAGGTTACACTGTGTCAGGAAGATGCCCTGGAGGAAGGCACAGCAACCCGTTCCAGTATTCTTGCCTGAAGAATCCCATGGACAGAGGAGCCTGGTGGGCTACAGTCCATGGGGTCTCAAAGCGTCGGACACAACTGAAGTGATTTAGCATACATACACACATACACACACACACAGTAATTAAGCTGCAAAGCTGGGCTTTGAAACTTTGTGGGTCATCTGCAGAGCCCTCTAGGAGTAGGATAATTAAACTGAGAATAGACAGTTTGGATGTACCTAAAATTCTCAACCATCCCTATGGTTCCTTCAACAAACACTTGTAAAATCTCCAGCCCACTCCACCCATGGCCTGTCCAGCAGACACTGGGCTCAGATGTTGAGGGGAGGCAGTCAGTTGTGCAGACTGGTTCCTGCCCCATGGAGCTGGAGGCTTTAGCTCTAAGATGATGCTGTGATCTGTTTACTGCCCTCCAGCCAGGACAAAGCTCCCTTCTCTTTACACTTGAATGGAGATGGCAGGGAAAAAAAGCCAACTATGACAAACTCTCTTCCCAACCTCTTTCCTGTATCCCTAAGGGAATTCCATCTCAAGGTGGTGACCATTTCCCCTTAATAACCAGCTACTCCACAAATGGGCTCACCGATCGGCTGCAAGGCTACCGTGCCCCTCCTGTGTGTTTTCTACGCTTCAGCCACGGCAGTGATGTAGGTCAATCATATGTGATATTTTAACATCCAGATGAACTGCCTGTGAGCCTGGAGTCCATTACCTTCTCCATCAGTACTAAATTCAAGCTAATGGTACCAATCCAATTTTCCCTTATGGATGGAGCTTGGGAGGGCATCAGAGGCAATGACGAGCTAGGAGACTCTCTGCTCTCGGGGGAAGGGGAGGGAGAAGAGGCTGGATACACTGTCACCAGGGCCTGGAGGAGCCCACATGGTGTCAGGCAGTGAACAGGGACCCTCCAAGGGTCCCTAGCCTCCACACTTAGACATTCATAACTCAACACACTCTTGCTGCCATTCCATCTTATCAGGATGGATAGTGATTCCAAATACATCTCCTTTTACCAGTTCCAGTGAAACCATTACACCCGAGGAAAAGAAATTGACTTTGGCTGCTCTGCCTGTGTCAACCCAAAGCCGTGTCGAGGTAGGCTGTGGTGTGAGCGGGGCAGGGGGCACAGTCCTCACTAGCCCTCCCCACCCTGAGCCCGCCTGCAGTCTGTGTCACTGCCTCACAGGTGCCCCGAAGGGTCCCTGTGATCTCAGAGGGGAAGGGGCAGCCCTGGGCCATGTTGCCGGGACCCCCAGTCCCCCCAGCTGCACTCACACGTCTGCCTCCTCTTTGGAGACGCGCTCTTTCTCGTGACACTCTGGCACGTAAATCATCTGTCAGCTGTGCACCCAAATATCTCCTTTCTCGTGATTTTGTCAGATCATCACCGCTAATAGGATGTTGAAATTCATAAATGCGTCTATTTCCAGTCACAGGCCTCTGTACTGCCAGCTCCCAGTTTGCAAAGAGAGGGGTTTTTGCTGGGACGTGAGTCAAGCACTTCTCGAGAGGGCACCTGCTTTCCTTGAATCGGGAGGTAATTTCCTCCTGGGAGAGGCTGCTGAGATCTTTAATATCGAGAGTTTAAATATATCGGCCGCTGTGAAGTTCAGCCGGCAAGCTAAGAGCTGCTCAAAAAATCACGGGGTGTGAAAGCAAGGGGAGAAGAAACAGCCGTTCTCCGCCCACCACCCCCTCGCCTGAGGCTGGGATCCCCATGGCTTTGTCTAGAAGCCTCATGCCCACCAGCATGGAGGGCTCTCTGTTTCCCCGACAGCTCTCTTCTCATCACAGGGAGCAGTGAGGACCGTTCATAAGAACCCAGGCAGAGACCTGGACTTAACCCCTCTGTCTAGGGCTTCCCCAGGTGCAGGAGCTGGGCTTTGCAGCCACTGCAGAGGGAAGCTGAGTTGGACTCTGACTCAGACCGTTACATGCCCAGAGGCTGTCTCCCGCCAGGACCGTTGTCTGGAGAGCTGGGCTGGGGGTTCTCAACTCCTTGGCTGAGATGTTCATCTTCATGAGGGGACTTCTGTCCTCGGGATGGGAGGGACCCCACTCATTAATTAGAGCCGTGGTTCCGAGGAAGTGCTGAGGAGTCTGGCACTCGCTGTTGTGCTGTGAGAACAGCTAATTACGTGAATACGACCCCATTGTCAGCTTCCACTTCCACAGTTGCTGTGGCGACACTGCAATAAATGCCGCTCATTTGTAGGGCTCTGCATCGTACAAAACACTTTCAGATCAACCGTCCACTTGTTGCTCCCAGGAACACGAGGAGGGGAATACAGCAGGCACCACCAGCCCGGGTTTACAAGTGGGAACAGCCTCCAGGGGAGAAAGCTGAGGTTGCCAGGGTTAAACCTGCAAGTTCACACAGCAGATGCACATAAAAAAAGGGACAGGATCCCAGGTTTTCTGCTTCTATTTCCAGCTCTCTTCTCAGTGCCCCTCAAGGAACTGGAACCTCAGGCAAGATTTTTCAGTTCATTTTCAGAGTCCACTCTGATCCTGGGATGGGTGCTGAGCTACCCATAGGTGCCCAGTGAGGGGGGCCCCATGGAGCCTCCCTCTCTGGGGGCTCCAGCCCCTATCTCTCTCCCTCACTCCATCTGGAAGCCCCTTCGGCTGCCTCTTGCTGCTGGCATCACGGGGCTTCCCGTGAATTTATGGAGGAAGCTTGGATGTGCAGGGCCCCTCAGTGCACACTCGGGAGGCTTCACATGAAAAATGATTGCAGTGCACACACGGAGGCTGTTTAAAACTGTCACCGTGAAATATCCCTTCTCTGTTGCCTCTGGCTGGGCTGTGAGAGCAGGTCCGGGAGGAGGAAATCAGGGGAAAGTGACAGCCCTTAATTTCTGAAGCCAAACCTCCCGTTTCCACAGACTTTTTATGTGCTGAGGTCTCAATCGAAAGCTGAAGTGTCCCCGGGGCACCCGTAACTCTCGGCAAGTTTCTGCACCTCATCCCCAAATGTCTTCTTCCAAGAAAAAGCACAGAAAGCTACAAGAGGCTTCATCTGCAGGCCCAGCTGGGAGTGAGCCCCAGGCACTACAGGGACAGCAAAGGATGCTCCAGGGACTCCGACTGGGCCTGTTCCATTGCCTTGTTGTTGCTGTTGTTAAAAGCTTCTGTTCCCAGGTTGCCTGGGGCAAGGTTGCATTATTCAACCTCAGCTGAAATTATTCCACTATCTGTACTCATGTACGCTAAGTCACCTCAGTCGTGTCTGACTCCGTGTGACCCTATGGACTGTAGCCCACCAGGCTCCTCTGCCCATGGGATTCTTCAGGCAAGAATACTGGAGTGGATAGCCATTCCCTCTCCAGGGGATCTTTTCAATCCAGGGATTGAACACGGGTCTCCTGCATTGCAGGCAGATTCTTTACTGTCTGAGCCACAATGTAAAAAGCCTGGGAGACGATGAATAGAGCTTTCCACACCCTAGAGGCTCCTCCTTGTCACCACCTCCTCCAAGCAGCCTTCCCAGGCCTGCCCACCAGGCATGCTCAGTTCTGTTCATAAGTCCCCAAACCCCTTCCTGCATGCAACACACGTATCCTCTATCACTGGTCTTGTTGTGTGAAAACACAATTTCCTCACCTGACATGCATCGCCTCTGCATGGAGTTTTCACCTGAGTCTCCAGAGCAGTGCCTCGACTATATCTGATATCTCATAAAAATTCTTTGCTAAGATTTTTATCCCAAACTGGGAAATAAAAGTTTAATTCATAGGATTAGAAGATCCATCTGACCTGAACTTCTGCTTAAGGAGTCTGTGTGGCTCAAACAGTGCTGAGCAGAGTCCTCATGTGGAGAGAATTGTCACGTAAAGAACAGGGTGAATGTCAGAAGTGCGGAAAGATATCACTCAGGCTGGGTTCTGAGATTCCACGGTGAACATGTGCGCTGTCCTGATGTGCAAACATTAAACTGTAACTTAAGAAGCTTTCTCCTTCTGGATCCAGGTTAAAACCTGTGTATCTCTCTTATTTCTGTTGCGGTGTCTCTCATAGCACCCAGCTCAGTGTAGAGCAGGGCACATACTTACCACCAATAAGCTGAGTAAGAGAGGCAGCGATGGAGACCGTAGGCCCTGAAGTGGGATCTGCAGCCTCTCCATGGACCACCCTGTGACCTTAGGGGACCCATGTAGCTGACGGACAGCACAGCCTCCTTCAGGTAACACTGTGCCTCCACTCCATACAGATGAAATGAAATGGTACATGGAAAGAACATGCAAGGAGGAAGCCCTCATTGGATCTTAGTTGGTGCAATTGTTAAAGAAGGAAAGTAAGGAGCAGGCAATGGATTCAGTAGATCAATGGGACACAGGATGCTCCAGGCCGTGTGAGAGGAAACCAGTCCGCACCCTCCCACAGAGCAGAGCAGGAAGACGAAGCACAGTTCATGTGGGCCCCCCGATTCACCCGGGAGTCTGGACTTCAGTGACCTTGAATGTCACCTTACGCTTCTGCAGCAGAAAGCGTGACCCAAGAGGTCTAGATACTTGGCTGCTCCCTGGATGTCCTGCAGCCAGAGGGAGTCACCAGTGCTGAGCAGCCCAATGCTTGCTTCCCATGGATAAAAGATAAAGCTTCTGTTTGAAAAGATGCACACAGCCTAGTGAAGCAAGCCCAAGATTTACCCTGAGATGGGTTTTGAATGTGTGGTTTCCTGATGGGGGACAGGGTCTCCAGGACAGGAGACAAATCTCGGAATTTCAGGACCTTCATCAGTCGCATGATTACCTCATGGGTTGATTGTGAGACGTAAATGAAATAAAAGAACATGGAACCCATTTGCAATATGTGATGCACACCAAGTCATGTCAATAACTAGGACTCAGAATGAAGAGAATATTAGGCTGTGAAAGAGATTCTTGCTGTGGGCCCCGAAGAGAAATTAGACAAACTCTTCACTTCATTCCATCACATCACACCACACACACACACACACACAAAGGCTACTGTCAAGGAGACATGGTGAGATCACTTTTTAGATTTATTTCCCTTTTTATGAGATCGTTTTGGACACCACAATCTTAGAAATATTTCCAATAGGAGAGAAAAGGGAGAGAAAGAGGGAGAAGAGACCCTCACAAAACATGTCCAACTGCCACCAAGTGAATAAAATTACCTTCTAATCAAATGCATCATTAAAAGTACAGACATTAGAGCCTCGTGCTGACAGCTTTATGAGCAAGGCATTTGCAGTTAATTAGGATATACTGCCTTTGTGGTCGGGACTCTTCAGGGGGCTGTTGACTCCTCTAACTAACACCTGCTGCTACTGTCCGGGCATGTGGTCCGTTCTTCACATTCACCCCTGGCCTGGTCTTGCAGGGAACCATGGGCAATGCCACCTTGGACTATGCGGCAGCCAAGATTCTTCCACAGAACACCAACAGCAACTGCTGTGGGAATATATTTAGAGAAGTTGTGGACCAAAAGAGATGCTGCACTTCCTTCCAGACTGGGGAGACAGGATGGGGAAGGGGGAGATGCAGCTGCAGTCCCCAGCTGTTGCAGCATCCTTTGTAGGAAGGCTATGAAGGGGTTCAGGACATGCCACCCCAGAATACGCCACTTTGGTATACAAGTTATTTTGAGCTGAAGGCACTTGAGAAACAGCAGGTGCAGGAAGGGAACTGTGCCCTCCCCCTTCCTACCTAAAAAATGGGACATGACATTTCCCTGAGAAAATTTCCATGTACCAGGGACGGAAGAAAAGTCTTATCACAAGTGTCTGGGTGTTGGCCCCAAAATAGACCTGAACAAACGGACCCACTAAAACCATCCCGATCTTCTACTAATTTCCTCCAATGTTAGCTTCCTTTTCTCTGCCCCACAATTTCACTGTGCCTAGCTCAAGTCCCCTGTTACTTTGTCATATCATGTCTCCACATTGTAGGGCTCTTTGTTAAAATGGTACATAAACTCCTGAGTCTAACTGCTTCTCTGGGGTTTTCACTTCTGTGAAGCCCCCAGTTTCATGTAAAAGTATTTACACCAAATAAAATGTGTATGCTTTTCTCCTGTTAATCGATCACTTGTCAGCTTAATTCACAGGTGCTAGGTACAGAACTTAAGCGGTGGTAGAAGTTTTTTCTCCTCTGCAGATAAGAACCAAAATGCCCAGAGTTGTCACCTGTCCAGACCACTGGCCAGCTTAACTGAGACAAGCCTCACAGCCCCTGAGGCAACTGGTTATTCTTCTCTCCAGTCCCAGCCTCATAGTGGATAATTTAAGGGACTGCAGAGCTGAAAGTTCATGAGCACTGATGTGGAGAGGTGCAATGTTCCCAAACAGATGCTTCCTGATGGTGAATGTCAATGGAAATATTGTTAAAGAAAGAGCTCAGAATCATCAGCTGTCTGTCCTTAATGGAAGCTGACCTTGTTCCCAAAAGCCAAGTCTAAAGAGTCTAGTTCCTCAGATTCCTCAAAACTATGCCAGTTTCCTTTTTTTTTTTTTTTAATGACTAACAAAAATCTTTGGAAGTTGCCCTAAAAACCCCTTTGGAAGATAACAACGTGTCTCCTGGCAAAACCATACCAGCCATTGCAAAACTTCCCCTTTTCAATCTATCCAACATTTTAACCTAATGACTCATGGAATCATTAAAAAAAAAAAATTCAGGAAGTGAAGCAGCCTACCAGGTGTGAAGCCCAGAAAACTAAGGGACACACCCAAGATCACACGGGTCACTTAGGGAAGGGACGGAGCTGGTCCCCATGTGGCCCAGCCCAGTCCGTTCCCAGCTGCACTCTGGGAACACAGAGTAACTGACTGCTTCCCTCCTCCCAAGGCTTCTGCATATTGGGAGAGTTACTAAATCAGCCTATATGCTCCAAGCTAAATAATGCTAGTTCTTCAGCCTTTCGTCCTGGTTTTATTCTCCAAACTCCCTAATCACCTTGGAATCTCTCTGAGACATTCTCAGCTCCCTGACCTGCAGAGGGGTCCACAAAGTCTGACGAAGCAGCGATCGTCTGACGGGAGTAATTGAAGCACCTGGAGGTTGGCCCAGGCCATTCCCAGTGTGGACATCCATTGCCATCTCAGAGGTCCTGCTCAGGAAAGGCCATGTTTCACCCCGGCGCCAAGCTAACGGCTGCTGCCGACATCTGTAGAGGCTGCTGGGCAGTTGAATGACCGACAGCAGTTATCAGGAGCTGTGCGCCCAGATAAGAGTAATCAAATTTCACACTTCAGGGGCTCACAGCTTTAGCTGGCCACCCCGAGGCTCCCAGAGAATCCCTTCCCACTGAACTGCGCTACCTTTCGCTGCACAGAGCTCTGCGCAATCGGGCAGCTGCATTCTGCGCTTTGTGTTTTCGTCTGAAGAGCCCCCCAAAGGAAACTCCTGGAGCAAGGAACCCTCGGTAAGAGACCAACTCGGGCCCACTGATCTCAAGAAAACTGAGGCTGATGATTATTTATGTCGCCCTAGCAGCACACCTTCACCCAGAGGGAGGGAAACAAGAGCCAAGACAGGGAAATGAGATGCAGGAAGCAGGAAGGAGGAGCGAGGTGTGAACCCGACATTTTCACTCAAGCCTGATGTGGAACAAGGGACCCGGAGTCTGCAGCAGCAAGAGGCTCCCAGTGCACAGGGCTCAGAAGGGCCAAGACAGACCGCGCTGCTGGGAACCAGACCCAGCTCTGCAGCCCTCTACCCAGTCTCACGCTTGCACTTCTGCAGGAATAAAGATGCCCACTGGGACCCAGAAGAACCTCCTCCCTCACCCTGACTGAATCTTCCAGCCACGGTCAGGTTTGGTGCCTCCTTCAGAAGCTACGACAACCAGATGGGGAGCTGGGAGTCACAGGAGGCTCAGGCAGGAGGAGCCGATCTATTGTGAGGTAAGGGGGTCAGATAAACCTGCACTGAGGCACCTGCTGCATCAGACCATCCAGGGTTACAAGGAACAAGTCCACTTCTCCAGGCAAGATGCTCTGAGAAACATCACACCGCACATCTGCAGGAGAGCTGCTTGCCGAAAACATGTCTCCAGAAGGGATGCATTTAAGAAGAGGACAGTCCATGCTTCCATTGTCGCTTCTTATATAAAATGACTTAAAGTGAAGGAATTGCTGGTGTCGATAACCTTTGGCATCTCCGAGCTCCAGGATGGAGAGCCCACAGCAACCAGGATCTGTGTGTCCTGGTCGGGGGTGGGGGTGGCTCACAGGCCCCGGGTGACTGTATCACTGTCACCAGCTCCCTCTCCTGTGACTTACAAAGACATAGGTGCCTTAACTGAGGAGCTAGTGCACTCCGGCTGCTGTGCTCTGAATGTCTAAGAGAAATGGAGCTGTACAAGTGCCAGGATTAAAGCTAGCCCAGGGACCGTGGGCTGAAGGCAGAAGGGGAAGGAGCGTATTCTAGGCAGAGCCACGGGGGTGAGCAAAGGCCAGGATGAAGGCATGTAGTCTCGTCTGGAGGTTGACTCCTTGGAGGCCAGGCTCCAGGGAAGCATGAGTTCCGGGGGTAAGGAAAATATTGCCTGTTAAAATAGACAGGACAGTAATTGAAGGGCCAAGGCACTTGCAGAAGCAATCTTCCCATTCCAGACCCCATCATCCTTTCTCTCTTATAACCATGTGACACAAGGGCCCCTGGCTCTGGGCACAGGGAGCCATGTGTCTGTTAAGGGACAGCACAGGTCATACACGAGTGAGGGGGAGACAACACATGTATCTAGTCCACTGGACCAGACTCATCAGAAGCAGGACATGCCTGATGTTGGGGGATGGGATGGAAGGCAGGCAGAGCCAGAAACAGGAGCTCGTGGTTTGGATGAGAAGATCCACTGTATTGCGTTATGACTACATCTTAGATCCTGTGCTCAGCACGTCACAAAGCAGCCTCATGCAGTCTTTATACAGATGTCAGTGGACCTGGTCACACTCCTATATCACAGATGAAGACACTGAAGCCCCAGTGGATTCAACAGGCCCAACATTGCACAGACAGCGAGTTTCTGATCAGGATGTGAACTTGGGTCTCTCAGACTATGGCCCATATCTGACCACTGCCCACTCTGCCCTGTGAGCAATGGTGTTCTGGGATTTCCTTCTCAAAGACTGTCTTTTTAGCAATTCCATTACTGAAGTATAGTTAATTTACAATGTTGTGTTATTTTCAGGTGGACATCAAATGACTTGGTTATACATACATACATATATTCTTTTTCAGATTCTCTTCCATTATAGGTTATTATGAGATACTGAGTATAGCTCCCTGTGCTATACAGTAAATCCTTGTTTTTTTCATCTATTTTTTATATATTAGTGTTTAACGTTAACCCCAAACTCTTAATTTACCCCCCATTTCCCCTTTGGTAATCAAAATTTATTTCCTATGTCTGTGAGTCTATTTCCATTTAGTAAACAAGTTCATTTGTACCATTTTTTTTTAGACTCCACCTATAGGTGATATATATTTGCTTTTGTCTTTAACTGTACTTTATACAATAATCTCTAGGTCCATGCATGTTGCTGCAAATGGCATTATTTCTCTCTTTTATGGCTGAGTAATATTCCATTGTCTATCTGTGCCACATCTTCTTTATTGATTCATACACACTCAAAGACCACCCTGATCTGAACTGTTCTACATGCTGGCCACTATCCACGTGGGGTGACTGAGTCTGTTCATGTGGCAGGGGCATACCGAGATGGGCTC
This sequence comes from Oreotragus oreotragus, assembly GCA_006410675.1. Taxonomy (NCBI): domain Eukaryota; kingdom Metazoa; phylum Chordata; class Mammalia; order Artiodactyla; family Bovidae; genus Oreotragus; species Oreotragus oreotragus. The sequence goes on along the minus strand of SJYX01012609.1, from coordinate 325,849 downwards.
TCAGTGCGAGACATACGCTGATTTCAAAGACTGTACAAAAAACACAAAGAATATAAAGGATCTCAGGAAATTTATGTCACTTGTTGAAATAATATCTTAGATATAAATTATTACAGCTAATTTCACCTATTAACTTAAAAAATGTGGCTCTAGAAAATATGGAATCATGGACATGGCTTGCATCGTACTTCTCTTGGGCTGCACTGGGCTGGCTGGAAAGTGCAGGCTTGGAGGCTCTGTGTGGCCTGGCCTGGCCTAGTCACCCTTCCTAAGGGACTAAAGATGCTGCTGAGAGAAGGGATTTTCTCTGCTCCACGTCCAGGAACAATATTTCCATTTAAGTGAGGACACTCATCATCACCCCCTTCCCAGTCCCAGAGGGGGAAGAAACACAGTCCTCTGTGTTCATTAGCTAATATTTGCCAAGTGCTTTGAAGATGAAATGTGGTACATAAATGCTAATAATGGCCCTGCACTGCCAAGGGCCTTTCATCTGGAGATTTCAAAGTCCCCATCACAGGCAGGCATTATTGTTCTATTACTGTAACACTAATTGTGCCTCATCGGGGTGCAGGGTCATTATCTTTCTTGCCATTAGGCCCAGGGAGCTGGTTAGAGAGAGAGTGGCAGGTAGCCTGTGGTCAAGGAAGAGCGGTGGCCACAGGGACAGGGAGCTCCTGGCCCTGGACCCAGACCAGGTCTCAGGGGCTGGGCTCACTGGGCACAGAGATGGGGGTCCTGCAGGAGGGAGCCTGCACACATTCCCTAGTCCACACCTGCCCCGTGCTCTCTCTGTGGGGTTTCTGTGAGCTGAACACACCCAGGCTCCAGTAAGGACCAGTGGACAGAGCACTTTGGTGGAGGAGCAATCTGTGCTGAATCTCCAGCCCTGACAGTGGGCGCCTCTTACAGCCTGAGCTGGAACCAGACAGAGAGCTTGGATGTGGGGTTCTACCCAGTCTCTCGCTAGGACCCCACCGTGTCTGCAGGCTGACATGAGGACCTAGGTGCATGCTGACATGCTCAGACAAAGACAGCAAGATTGCTACAGAGTCGGGGGGGGGGGGGGGGTAGGGGCTGTCCCTGCAGCCTGGCCTCTGGTGCATGGTGCCTCGGTGCCCCAGGAAGTGCCAAGGCCAAGACCACTTGGGCTCCCTGCCTTCCAAGTTCGAAAGAGCCAAAAATAGTGTCGCCCACCAGGCAGAGCTGCAGTGTGACACCACCTCTGAGCAGTTCCTTTATGCTAATGATGCCACCAGGAAGTCAGACAGTGTGAGATGACTCAGCTGGGGTCCCCCCACTCAGGAAGGGCGGCTGGAGATGCTTCATCCCTCTCACCAAGGGAGAAGGTGGGGGGCAGACGAGCTTGGGACAAGAACAACTCAGAAGAGCCTGGAGTGATAGGCACCCCACCGCCCGGGGTTGAGGGGAAGCGGACGTGTGCACACCAGCTTGTATAAGAAGAAATAAAATGTGCCATTTCAGATTGGGTAAGTTGAACATTACTAATTAAGAAATTACTTAATTATGGAGAAGAAAGAGAAGAAAATAAAATGAAGGTAGTTTTGCCCTGGAGGGAAAAAAATCTTTGATTTGCTAAATCAAGGAAATGATTAGATTTAAACATTAAATAACTGGAAACAGCAGCAACAAAAGCACTGGAACGTGCACCCTACCTGAAGTCTCTGCTCACCCCCAACATGTGCTCCCTTCCTGGAGATGCCTCTGGTCTGGAAGGGGCAGGGCCCCCTCACCCTCTGACGTAGGGGGCCAGAAAACCAGGCTTACTCACCTGCACCTGCCTCACGCTGTGGCACCTCTCCATGATGTTTATTCATCACCTCTAGACAAATTTTAATCCCTGCCCACCAGGTGCAGACTCTCCCCAGCCCAGGCTCAGTCACCTGCTTTCTTCTCATTACCCACCACCCTTCAGGTAGGTTGCAAAGCCTCCCAAGCGGTTCACTAGAGCAGGCAGCACTGTTAGGGTGCCTCCCTTCCACCTGGCCTCCATTCTGTAGGAGAAGAGCCCCATTACAGACCAAACCACCAGCAGCCTGCCCACCAGGACGAGACTGGACACAAAATATTCAGCGCACTAACAATCTTTCTTGGGGAGAGCCTCTTTGCACTTCTGTATCATGACACTGACCTGGCTCCAGGACCCCACTCCCTTTACGCTGACAACTCCTCTTTCTCCAGCTAAGCCCTACCTTTCAGGCCTTTATTTCCATTTGCCGCCGACATATATTCACAGATCACCTCCAAAACACATTGCCCTCACCCCTATCCCCTTCTGCTCACCCAACAAGTGTCATGTCCCTGAACCACTACACCCCACATGCCTGCCCCACGCCTTAGCAGCGGTAGGATATGCATTCATTCTTTTATCCCCAAACTACAGCAGAGTCACCAGGATTAAGAAACTTAGTGGGTAAACAGGTCAATTCTTTCATAATAGGAACATGAAGAGCTCAACATTCATTTAAGGTAGACTTACTAAACCTTTATTGTACGATGGATACCTCGTGCATCACGCAGGGATGTTTAGTCACCGCCTTCACACAGTTCACAGTCCACTGCAGGACAGAGAGGCAAACAGGCTTAGACAACGTGATCGTCACTAAAGCAGAAGGGGCAGGCGTCCATGCCCGCATCCATGAGGGCACTTAACAGGTTCAGAGACATCTCTCCTGAGCTGACGATGCAGGAGCAAACTACGGAGCAAGAGAACAGTTCCAGGAGGAAGGCTGGGTGGGGCGGCAGTGGGCACACTTCAGGATGTGAAACCTTCCGTGCGAGGCGAGGATGCACAGGGGTCTGTGAGGAGCCCAGGGTAGGGAGAGGACGTGGAACCAGGTCAGGCAGGGAAACTCGGACTGGGCTTGAAAGCCATGAAGTGCTTCACATTTCTTACACAAAGTAGTCAGAGATCTTTCTGTTTGTTTCAATGTTTCAAAGCAATTATAATATTATAATTGTGTTATATATAAAAAAAACACTTCATGACATTATAGAAAATAGATGGATAGTGTTAAGCCTAAAAACAGGAAGAAGACCAGTTAGGAAAGCATTTTCCATTTCCAAAAAAGACGTTATAATGATGGTACCACTGGGGATAGTCAGAGAGGACAAGCTAACAAATGTGTGAAGCAGGAAGAATCACTGGGGCGTAGTGGTCACCAAAACAGTGGTTGATATGCAGGACAAGGATAGGTAGTGATGTGAAGTAACTGTCAGCCGTTTGGGGTGGGACATCACACATTACATCAACAGCGATGATTGGGACCAAACCGTAAGACTAGAATGAAAATAGAGGGAGATGATGATGCCAGCTTTTGTAAAGATGAATTTCAGGGATGGAAATTGAAATGACAACATCTAGTAGAGTTGGTTATATAAGTCTAGGGCTTAGGAGGGAGTTGGCACTTGAAGCCACATTCATGGAACAGATTCCATAAGCCTGCTATCCAGAGTGAGAAGAGAGAGACGGAAGGATACCCTGGAAGACACCAGCAACGTGCTTTAAAGGGAGAGCTCAGAACAGTAAGAGAATGCCAGGAGAAAAAACCTGGTGCTACGTTTCTTAGGCAAGCACTTGGTTATTCAATTAAATGTCAATTGTACATCTGGTATGTGAGTTAGGCACTCGGGTTAACGTGTTTAGCACAAAGACACGATTTCTATCTCCCCAGAGTATGCAATGTGATTGGGGGAGATGAAGATTGATCAAATAATTACATACATGTACAATTTTTTTTTCTTTTGCAAACAAAGTAAAAATGGAGGAGACTGTGGAGCTTTGAAAAGAAAAGAAAAGGACCGGTTGTGAAATCAATGCTGGAGAGACGTAAAGTCACACAGGTACTAGACTGGGCTCTGGAAGCCTGTTCTAATTTTGGTGGGAGGAATAGGAGTGGACAGGGTGTAAGGAAGTCAGAAGGCCACACCTTAAGAAGCTCCTGGGATGGGGGCTGGATAGTCCTCTCTACAAAGGAGCAGGACTGGATAGTTGAGGGAAGAGATTTTTGCAAAGATGGGAGAGACTTGAGCACATTCTTATTTTTTTTTTAAGAAAATGACTGAAGAGATGATTTTGAAAATAAAATGCAACACACACGTTCATGAATCGGGTGAGTATCCCATGAGGTAAAGACCTCCCGGAAGCAGAATGAGGGATGGGAGGATGGGGGAAGAGGCTGCAGACACACTTGTAAGTGGGAGGTAGGCACACAGTTTGAGAGTGTTCATACCTGATGATTTTTCTGCGAATGTGGGGCAAAGCCATCTGTTGAGAATGAGAAAAGGATACATGGGAAGCTTAAAGGGAGTGGCAGAGTGCAAAAATAGTCAGTGCAGAGAAATACCAAGATGCGTCAAGGGCACACCTGACCTAAAACCAGTCTCCACGTGTAAGTGCTTTTCCAGCAGTGATGCTCAGAGTCCTGGCTGTAGGGAAGTTTGATGACAGTGAACTCAGAGATGAAATTTTCAAGCCATTTATAAGAAGGTGAGGTGAGAACTTCTAAGATGGATGGAGAATTAAGTGAGACCAAGAGGAAACCCACTGATGTGAACAAAAGGGAGTGACCCAAGGATGAGAGTTTTAGGTTTGATGGAAGATCAAGGGCCCTAGAAGGAGGGAATGACAGGATAAGAGAAAGGAGCTGAGAGTTACAGAAACTTCATGCAATTTCAAGGTCCACAGTGTGGACAGGAGAGGGAAGATGAAGGTCTCTGGAATTCAGGAGATATCATAGATGTTCCACCTGTCTGGATGTGAACATATCTTGGGAAAATAGCAGTATCTCATTATCTAAAAGCTATGGTTTTTCCATTGGTTGTGCACAGATGTGAGAGTTGGACTATAAATAAGGCTGAGTGCAGAAGAATTGATGCTTTTGAACTGTGGTGTTGGAGAAGACTCTTGAGAGTCCTTTGGACTTCAAGGAGATCAACCCAGTTCACCCTAAAGGAAATCAACCCTGAATGTTCATTGGAAGGATTGATGCTGAAACTGAAGCTNAGAATTGATGCTTTTGAACTGTGGTGTTGGAGAAGACTCTTGAGAGTCCTTTGGACTTCAAGGAGATCAACCCAGTTCACCCTAAAGGAAATCAACCCTGAATGTTCATTGGAAGGATTGATGCTGAAACTGAAGCTCTAATACCTTGACCACCTGATGAGAAGAGCTGACTCATTGGAAAAGACCCTGATGCTGGGAAGGATTGAGGGCAGGAGGGGAAGAGGAGAAGAGGATGAGGTGGCTGGATGGCATCACTGACTTAATGGACATGAGTCTGAGCAAACTCCAGGATACAGGGAAGTTCAGGGAAGCCAGGCTTGCTGCAGTCCTTGGGGTGGTAAAGAATCAGACATGACTTAGCACCTGAACATTATCCAACAGTGTAGAATTGTTTAGGCTCACAATCTACTTCCTTCTGTGGAGCCCCCTGGAGTTGAGGCAGCCAGGCCACAGCAGGAGCAGCTGCCGGTCTGTTCCTGGGGACCCTGGGACAGATAGAACTTTGTGATGGCTTCCCCACTCTGAAAGAGATATTTTATACCAGGGTTGCGGCAACCAAGACAAAGACAGGGGAGGGCAAGCCGGCAATGTCACCACCCGTTTCTGATCTTTCTGACAGTTCATATATTTTAAACTTCACCTACTGGAGCTGTCAATTCAGTGTAGACTCCCTCTGAAGATGTGACTGGAACCAGACAGCCCCACAGTGCTTCCCTCATCATTAAGCAGTTCTACAGCACGTTAGAATGTCAAAGCACTTAAGGACTCTGCTTATTAATGTTTCCACGTAACAATGCCAGGAGGCAGTCCAATCATCTGAGCATGATGTGTGGGGAGGGGGTGAAGAAGAAATGGACCTTGGAGAGGAAAGCTCAGGGCTTTGCCAAGAAGCAGCAGCAGCACAGACACTGCCAGCCCTGAGCTTGAAGACGCCACTTAGCAACCCCTAGGATCCCTCGTCAGAGCCACGGAGGAACCAGCCAAGTCCCTGAATTTGGCTTAAAGAGCATCCTTTTAGCACTTATCTTCCCTGCACATGAGATATGCTCAAAAACATAATGAAGTAGCAAACACAACTAAATAACCCCAAGTCCCTCTGAGGCGACATGTTTCTTGTTCTAAAAACTCCTTTAAGCTTTACACTTGTGGTGTGTGCCCTTTTCTATGTCTCTTTTATAGTTCAATAAAAAATTTAAAAAAAACCCAACAACAGTGTTTTACAAAAGAATGGTACCTTCAATGTGTTTGTACAATAACCCATAATTCTATATCAACTGAAGTATCAACTTTGGGTTTAAGTGAAAGGAATTCGTGCTTAATTGAAGTGGGAAGAGGAATGGATAAAAAAGGAAGGAATTAAACATAAAGTCTTTTAGAAAATGCGAATTTTAATGCAGGTCATTTTGATGGTAAAGGGGAGGGAAAGAAAAAAAGAATCACCCTCATCTTAGCTCCATTAGACTGAAAGAATGCAGTGTTTATACCGGAGGAGAAGTTTCATTAATTAGAACTTTTTCAAGCTCATAAAAGGGCATCTGGAAGGAAAGAAAACATTTTTTTAAAGAGCAAAAAGAAAGAATGCGTCTTGACAGGTCTTCTTTAATTTAATCACTGTGACTCTCATTAGCAACAGACCTCTGGGATTCAGAAGGGCTGCCAGCCCTAGAAGGACTCCATTCCGTTTCTCATCCCTGGAGCACCAGCCAACACCACTGCCCGCCTCCCACTGCTGATGGACACTGGGAATTAGGGAAGACTTTGCCCTTCAAGCACAGAACCCATGGGCACTCTGCGACACTACCAGGTTGTTATGAAGAATTCTATGTTCAAATGGTAGCAGTGGTTTAGTCGCTAAGTCATGTCCGACTCTTTGCAACTCCATGGATTGTAGCCCGCCAGGCTCCTCTGTCCAGATTTCCCAGGCAAGAACACTGAAGTGGGTTGCATTTCCTTCTCCAGGGGATTTTCCAGACTCAGGGATTGAAGCTGGGTCTCTTGCTTTGCAGGCAGATTCTTTACTGACTGAGGCACCAGGGAAGCTATATATTCAAATGTTTGTTGCTAAAAGGAAATGAGAAAAGAAATTCCTCACCGAAGGGAGGAACTTTCAAGGGCGCTCAATAAAACATGTTTCCAGAAAGAGGGCCACAGTGAAAGACCCACTGCAGAGACTGCTTAAGAAGCCTTGAATTTGAACATGAGCCCTTGTGCAGGGCAGAAAAGCAGGGGTTGGGGAGGCAGAGTTGGGGACACAGTGGAGGCCTTTGCATCCCAAACAGATGAGCATTTGTAGGTATCAAAACAGAGCCCACCATGAGCTCTCAACCTGAGATGATGGGAATTCCTGGTCACTGTTTCTTTCTGGCACTTGTTAGACAGGAGAGGGGAGCACGACCTTTCAGAATCTGTTAGAAAGCAGCAGGCCACTCCTGATGAGAGAAGTTCATCCCCTCTCTGCACAACGGGAGATGACAGAAAAAGGCATGGAGACCACAGCTCTGACCGTCTTTCTCTACCCTCTACCCTTCAAGTGTCCCACCAGGACCAGATCTGGGTTTTTTTATTTTTGGAAACCCTAGCAGAGTTTTTTTAGGAGGTTTGTGCCAAGAAGCCAATGTGATGGCCGGATTCATGACTTCCCAGAAAAACCAGCATTAAAGAGTTTGCTGAGGTCGTATCTTGAAGAACCTAAATGCACAGGGCATTGAATGTGTCAAGCTCCTTCCTTGAGCCTCCCTGACATGGGGGCAGGTGCTTGTCTGACTTCCTAAAAGAGCAACAGGGCCCCTGATTGCCCCGGGATGTTTGTGCAAGGCTGTGCTATTAAAAGATGAAGTTATTCCAGACTCTGCAAGGTGGTAGGGTAGACGCCAATCCCATCCTCTGAGATTCTGATGGGCAGCGCTTGCCTGCTCTCACAGCTGTTGTGCAGGCAAGCTTCCACCCAACCCCGCAAGGGAGCGGGCCTTCAGGAAAACGGCAGTCTCAGGCAGGGAGATTTCTAGAGGGAAACCAAGAACGCCTACCCATTAAAATCTGTGCAGCAGTAGGAATTTCTTTTTTTTTTTTTTTTATAAATTATATTAGGTACCAGCAAGGTTAATCTATTAAGACATCAGAATTCATTCTTAATGGGCCACACACACATGCATACACACAGCTATATTCTCTATTAAAATATAAGACACAAGATAGACCAAAAATATAAATAGGCGGTACGACTCAATCTCCAGTAAATTTCTCATAATATGTAATATTAACGTTTCAGGCAGTTTAGGTATCATCTAATTATGGGGTTGGCAAAGCTTCGGGAAAGCTATGCAATGGAGTTCAGAATCACATTTCCTTTCCTTATAATGTGTATATTTGGTTTATTTTCCAACTTGTCATTGCTTGGCACTCTTGTAAATTAAGCTGTCACCCATTGGAGGCTGGAATGCCAAGCTGGAGGCAGGCAAACCTCTGGAGGAGCTGGTTCTGATTAACTCTGTTCATTCAGAGGGCCTCAGCATTGCCCCCAGTGTTTTCAGTCCCAAGGATTTCTTGCAGGAATCTCATTAGTATTAGCTATCAGGCTTTGGTCCACCAAACTTCCCTTGTGGCTTCTGGGCACCCTGCGTGCCAGTGGTTCAGCCTTTTCTCCTTCCCCTTAACCCTTCCCTGACTCCTGGAAAGGGGATCATGTAGGAGGGATGTGGTGGATTTCATAGTGAAGCAAAGGAAACAGAGACTCTGCGGACCTGGATTCTGTGCAAGAGCCCTGCTTTCCTCTTATACTGAGTGTGTATTAGAATTAGAGCTGGAACACATGAAGATGTGGAGTGGGTTGCCATTTCCTGCTCCAGAGCATCTTCCCAACCCAGGGATGGAACCCGTGTCTCCTGTGTCTCCTGCACTGGCAGGCGGGTCCTTTACCACTGAACCATCTGGAAAGCTCGATAATGTGATTAAAGATGAAAATAATGATATGTAATCTTTGGGGATGCCTGCCATATGTTGATATAGTGCAAATCACTTCCTCACAACAAAGCAGAGCTTGTAAACTAGTGATATCATTTCAAATAAGTGAAAAAGAAAATAAACAAAGAAGTCAAACAAAGCAGGGGAAAAAGAAGCAAAGGAGCTGAGTGTAGTCCAGGGAGGTACTTATTTAAGGTCAGGACACATGCCCCTCCTCCCTTTCCTCCCCCCATCCCTTTCACACACTTGCATTGAGGAACAACCATGCTCCAAATGCTGTGGGCAAAAGGCACCCAGATGAACGTGATGTTGGCTCTACCTTCAAAGACGTGTGATCAGTCCAGCAACAGCAAGGCCCTAATCACCAAGAATTAGGGTATTAGAATTACCAGTGAACATCAGAGAAGGAGGATTAATTCTCTCGAGGTTATTAGGAAAGCTTCAGACAGGAAGGAGGAAGGACAGCTGAGGCCGCGGGAGGGCATGTGTGGCCCCATTGAAGCCAGGACAGGGAAAACAGGGTCTGCGTTTGGTCTGTTTCTCACCTCGACCTACACTCATCACACTGGGATGTTTTTGGTTGTTTATGGAGGAAGGAGTCAGTGGGGATAAGATGGCATGGGTAGGCTGGGTCAGGACACAAGGACATCGGGTGCTATGCCAAGGAATTTGGGTCTCATCTCCTAAGCATCTGAGATGCTTCAAAGGGGAAAGGCAAAGATGAGGTCTCTAGAAAGGAGACTTGGGCAGCAGAGAGAGACTGGGATGGAGAATTGTCTGGATGCTGGTGCCCCTCTGGGAGTGGCGGCCAAACGAGATGAGGATGAGAAGGCAGGAAGGTGAGGGGGGAGATGGTCTACATGTGCTCCTCAGACTGTATGATGCTGGAGTCGTGTTGGGCAGGAGGGAGAGGAGCCCTTGGTGAGCAGACAGCCTCCCCTTGGGTAGCTGGGAATCTGGGGACAGCTGCAGCGAGGCAGCTCTAAGCAGAGGGGACTCAGTCTCCATCCCACTACCTCGTGGGGCCCCAGAAGACCCTCACGAGAAACAGTAAACTAACCATATGTCTGACAAGTCCATTCAATACAGCATGGAGTTCAAAAAAGGGAAAGAATCCAGCTCACACACAAAATAATAGGCAGGAAAGTCAATTAAAAATCTACCTGATTCAAAGGCATGAGTGACTTGTTTTTTAATCCACAGTAGTAATAGGATATAATGAAGATTTAAGCTTTAAATATAACCGAATACCCATCTAATTAGAATAAAATACAAGGAGTTGCTGTGCCATCAATATGCTAATGGAAGTCAACTCTGCCACCTTCTCTCCTTACTCTGATTCAGCGTATCCATGAAGGCCTGGATGGAAAAGTAAGGCTCACAATTGGGCTGTAAATACTTCAACAGAGTCTCCATCCCCTGCTGTGGTTAGGGGAGCAGGCGGCGGGAGGAGGTGATGATGTCACACGGGGAGAGTCAGGACCCACCCAGTACTGATGGTGCAGGTGGGGGATTCATTCTATGTTCCGAGTCTCCTTGAGGGAGAAGAGGCCCCCTCCAGCCAAGACTGTATTTGGGTCTGCTGGGTTTTCCTTTCCCCCACTTTTGACTTGAAAATGAAAAAAAACCAGAAACTTTCAAAAGACATAATAAACTTCTCTGTTTCAAGAAAGACATCTTTATATTGGTAAGAAAGACAAAACACAAATAAGAGTTTTGTTTAAAAAAAAGAAAGAAAGAAATTTACAGTGAAGAGGCTACACATTTTTTAAAAGCAAGAAGAAAAAGAAAAAAAAAAACAAAACCTGAAACTTGCCATTAAAAAGAGGTGATTGACAAACAAATGAAAAACTGCAAAGGATTATTCAGAGAACGACAAATGGTATGCTGGCATGGAACCCTGTGGGAAGACACAGATGACACACCTGCGGCCCCACACTCAGTACAGGGTGGACACGTTCAAAACACCCACCTCCCACGGCTGCCAGGAGAACAAATCATTTTAACGGGTATTTTATAAAACTAGGATCGCTGTACAGTTTTTGGTCCACACTTTCCATTTCTTATGCAAGGACCCTCAATGGAAATCATTCCAAACTGTCTAGCCTACTTTGAATTCTTCATTTTGAAGGCTGCATAAATTCCCTTGCTGTTGTGGTTGTTGTGGTTCAGTCTCTTAGTCATGTTCAACTCTATGCGACCCCATGAACTGCAGCACACCAGGCTTCCCATCTACCCTGTAAAGTGGACAGTCTTTACTTTTTGCTACTGAAGCTGTAATAACTTAATTACAAATATATACTCTGAAGTATGTGGTTTTTATTTCTATGGAATACCTTTCAGAGTCTTCCAAGGTTTAGGATTACTGGAGCAGTCCCATAGTCATTGTAGTTTTAGTTTCAACAGGAGTTGCTGATTAGAGGTGTGAAATGTAACTATAAAGACCACAGCTGTCTGGGCTCCAAGCTGCCTCTGCCACTCATCTTGAACTTTCTGTGCTTCAGCTTCCTTCTCAGTAATGCTGGGATACGATAAAACCTTTCTCATAAAATCTTTTTACAATGATTAAGTGATTAGTACATATAGATACCCTGGAGAAGGGAAAGGCTACCCATTCCAGTATTCTAGCCTGAAAAATTCCATGGACTGTATAGTCCATGGGGTCACAAAGAGTCCAACATGGCACAGCTGAACGACTTTCACTTTCACTTCTCATATAGATAATCACAATGGTGTGGTCACTCTCCTAGAGCAAAACATCCTGGAATGCAAAGTCAAGTGGGCCTTAGGAAGCATCACTACAAACAAAGTTAGTGGAGGTGATGGAATTCCAGTTGAGCTATTTCAAATCCTAAAAGATAATGCTATGAAAGTGTTCACTCACTATGCCAGCAAATCTGGAAAACTCAACTGTGGTCACAGGACTGGAAAAGGTCAGTTTTCATTCCAATCCCAAAGAAAGGCAATGCTAAAGAATGTTCAAACTACCGCAAATTACACTCATCTCACACAGTAGTAAAATAATGTTCAAAATTCTCCAAGCCAGGCTTCAATAGTATGTGAACCATGAACTTCCAGATATTCAAGCTGGATTTAGAAAGGGCAGAGGAACCAGAGATCAAATTGCCAATATCCGCTGGATCATCAAAAAAGCAAAGAGAGTTCCAGAAAAACATCTATTTCTACTTTATTGACTATGCCAAAACCTTTGACTGTGTGGATCACAATAAACTGGAGAATTCTTCAAGAGATGGGAATACCAGACCACCTGACCTGGCTTTTGAGAAATCTGTATGCAGGTCAGGAAACAACAGTTAGAACTGGACATGAAATAACAGACTGGTTCCAAATAGGAAAAGGAGAATGTCAAGGCTGTATATTGTCACCCTGCTTATTTAACTTCTATGCAAAGTACATCATGAGAAACGCTGGGCTGGAAGAAGCACAAGCTGGAATCAAGATTGCCAGGAGAAATATCAATAACCTCAGATATGCAGATGACACCACCTTTACGGCAGATAGTGAAGAGGAACTAAAAATCTTGATGAAAGTGAAAGTAGAGAGTGAAAAAGTTGGCTTAAAGCTCAACACGCAGAAAACGAAGATCATGGCATCTGTTCCCATCACTTCATGGCAGATAGATGGGGAAACAGTGGAAACAGTGTCAGACTTTATTTTTTTGGACTCCAAAATCACTGCAGATGGTGATTGCAGCCATGAAATNGACCTGGCTTTTGAGAAATCTGTATGCAGGTCAGGAAACAACAGTTAGAACTGGACATGAAATAACAGACTGGTTCCAAATAGGAAAAGGAGAATGTCAAGGCTGTATATTGTCACCCTGCTTATTTAACTTCTATGCAAAGTACATCATGAGAAACGCTGGGCTGGAAGAAGCACAAGCTGGAATCAAGATTGCCAGGAGAAATATCAATAACCTCAGATATGCAGATGACACCACCCTTATGGCAGAAAGTGAAGAACTAAAGAGCCTCTTGATGAAAGTGAAAGAGGAGAGTGAAAAAGTTGGCTTAAAGCTCAACATTCAGAAAACTCAGATCATGGCATCTGATCCCATCACTTCATGGCAGATAGATGTGGAAAGAGTGGCCGGCTTTATTTTTGGGGGCTCCAAAATCACTGAAGATGGTGACTGCAGCCATGAAATTAAAGGACGCTTACTCCTTGGAAGCAAAGTTATGACCGGTTTAGACAGCATATTAAAAAGCAGAGACATTACTTTGCCAACAAACGTGCATCTAGTCAAGGCTATTGTTTTTCCAGTAGTCATGTATGAATGTGAGAGTTGGACTATAAGGAAAGCTGAGTGTCGAAGAACTGATGCTTTTGAACTGTGGTGTTGGAGAAGACTCTTGAGAGTCCCTTGGACTGCAAGGAGATCCAACTAATCATCCTAAAGGAGATGAGTCCTGAGTATTCATTGGAAGGACTGATGTTGAAACTGAAACTCCAATACTTTGGCCACCTGATGCAAAGAACTGGCTCATGTGAAAAGACCCTGATGCTGGGAAATATTGAAGGAGGGAGAAGAAGGGGATGACAGAGGATGAGATGGCTGGATGGCATCACTGACTCAATGGACATGAGTTTGGGTAAACTCCAGGAGTTGGTGATGGACAAGGAGGCCTGGCGTGCTGCAGTCCATGGGGTCGAGAATCAGACATGACTGAGCAACTTAACTGAATTGAACTGAACATATAGCTAATGGGCTTCCCAGGTGGTGCTAGTGGGAAAGAACCTGCCTGCCCAATGCAGGAGACATAAGACATGGGTTCCATCCCTGGGGTCAGGAAGACCCACTGGAGAAAGGAATGGCAATCCACTCCAGTATTCTTGCTTGGAGAATCCCAAGGACAGAGGAGCCTGGTGGGCTACAGTCCAAAGAGTTGCAGAGGGTCATACATGACTGAAGATAATTGTGTATATAACAGTATATATATATACACCTCACATCTGCCTCTCCTTGAGGCTGTGTATGGGCCTTTGAGGTCCCGGGGTCTATGGGCCCAGAGACAGAGAGTCCAGCCGCGAGCCCCACCAGCGGTATAAAATTAAAACAACAACAACAACAACAACAACTATATATACACAGTGTATATGTGATAGTGATGCCACATTCCAGTAAATGTACCATAACCTTTGTAATCATTATTCTTTAAGGAAAAGACACTGGATACTATCATAATAACCCATTTTATACTCTTTACTGACCATTGTATACACCCTTGGCAGTATGTGGAATGAGTCTAGATAATATATGGATAGGATTATTTTAATGCTATTACTTATTACAATATACTAGAAAAAAAGATACCTATTTCCATTTATAGCAGCATATAAATTTCTTTTAAAATAAGTTTAATTAAAAATATGAAGTGAATTAAATTAGAAAATAAGTGTATTAATAAGTGTGCCATTATACACAAATATGGCAAAAAATATGAAGTTTGGGAATGACTGATATTCTGTATTTTTTCATACATTTTTCAGTTTTAACGAGACAAAATTGACTATGGGTTTAAACTGTACAGCATTATGATTTCATTTAAATCTATTATGAAATGATTACAATACTTTAGTTAACATTCATCTCACACAGATACAAAAAAGTTTGTGTTTTTGTGTGTGATGAGAACTCAGAATCTACTCTCATAACAATTTTCATATATATCACATGGCAGTGCTAACTACAGTCATCAGGCTGCTCATTATATCTTAGAATACCAATCATCTTATAACTGGGACCTTGTTATTTTTGACCGTTTTCATCCAAAACCTGTCCACCCTATTCCCCACGTCTGGTAACCAGGAAGTTTCTCTTTTTCTGTGAGCTCTACTTTTCTAAGCTCCTACATATAAGTGAGACCATATCACATTTGCCTCTGACTTAGTTTATTAGCATTGTTGTTGTTCAGTCACTCAATTGTGTCCAACTCCTTCTGACCCCATGGACTGCAGCACGTCTGGCTTCCTTGTCCTTCATCATCACCCGAAGTTTGCTCAGACTCATGTCCATTGATCTGGTGAAGCCATCCTGCCATCTCATTCTCTGTCACCCACGTCTCTTCCTGCCCTCAATTTTTCCCAGCACTAGGGGCTTTTCCAATGAGCTGGCTCTTCACATCAGGTGGTCAAAGAATTGGAGATTCAGCATCAGTCCTTCCAATGAATATTCAGGGTTGATTTCCTTTAGGATTGGCTGGTTTGGTCTCCTTCCTGCCAGAAGGATTCTAAAGAGTCTTCTCAAGCAGCACAATTCTAAGCCATCAATTCTTCGGCACTCAGCCTTCTTTATGGTCCAACTTTCACATCCATATATGACTATTGGAAAAACCATAGCTTTGACTAGATGGATCTTTGTCAGCAAAGTAACATCTCTGCTTTTGAATATGCTGTCTAGGGTTGTCATAGCGATTAGCTATGACATAGATGATTAGTGATGCTGAGCACCTTTTCATCAACCTGTTATCCCCTCATACATCTTCTTTAGAAAAAATGTAAATTCAGATTCTTTGCTCATTTTCAATTGGATTGTCTTTTTTTTAAATTTAGCTCTTAAGTTGTATCAATTCTTTATATGTTTTGAATATTAAGCCTTTATCAGGTATATGGCTTGCAAATTTTTTCCAATTCTGTAGGCTGTCTTTTCATTTTGCTGATTATTTCCTTTGTCCTGCCGAAGCTTTTTAGATTGATGTGACCCTCACTGGTTTATTTTTGATGTGGTTGTTTGTGCTTCAGGTGCCATTTCTAAAAACTCATTGCCAAGGTCTGTGTTGAGGGGCTTTATTCCTGTAATTTCTTCTAACAGTCTGATAGATGCAGGTCTTAGATTTAAGTCTTTAATCCATGTCAAGTTAATCTTTGTGAGAGGTGTAAGATAGGGGGGTCTCGTTTCACTCTTTTACATGTGAATATCCAGTTTCTGCACCGCTGTTCTTCAAAGAGACTGCCTTCTCTCCACAATGTGAGCTCCCTTGTCAATACTAGTTGACCATACATGCATGGTTTATCTCAGAGCGCTAGTATTTTGCATTATTATCATGCATCGCTTCAATTATTCTCCAGATACTTGTTGCAAAAACTTCCTCTGGGTAGATTCTATCAACTAGTACCTGCACCAAGGGGATTCCACCCAGTGGTAGGCTGGTCAACAAGATTTCAAAAAAAAATGAAGAAGAAAGAAAGCTCTGATATGTGCTATTTGCTGATTTCTGTGAGGTAAATACTCCCACCAGGGCCAATTTGAAGTTACCAGTGTTTTAAACTGACCTGCCAAATTCCTGAATATCTACCAGGCAGCTCCCTACAGGTTCCTGTGAGCCAGCTCCCCAGTACCATGTCAGGCTTAACTGCTGGAGGCAAGATTTCAGTAACTGCAGTGGACAACACCAGGTGCAAAAACAGCATTCCAGATTCTGTGAGCTGCTTTTCTATCTCAACAATCTACAATCTCAAAAATGTGCCAAGAGTGATCAGTCCTGAGTAGGGGTTCAAGTGTTTAGGAAAAGAACTCTGAGGAAAGGTCACCCCATGAGATGATCTCTGCCGTACTATGCTTTGAAACAGAGCCAAGGTTTCATGGAAACATGCCTTCCTGACACCAGGCATAGAATGCATTATAAACAGTGGTTTTGTACCTGTCCTCTATGCCAGGCCCGTGTGGGGCCCATCCACAGATGCCCAGTCCTCTCTGCTCTGAAGCAGAGCCCCTGAGCCCTCAATCACCATGTCCATGTGGCTGGAGGTCCATCAACTCCTCAATATCTCTCTCTTCTAATCCCAGGGTCTGGAAGATGTACACACTCAGCAGATGTTTGTTGGGTGATGGGAGATGAATAAACCAGCATCTCTTTAATTAGCAGGACTGAAGAGATTCTCTTGCTTGACTCCCTAATTTAACAGATGAGAAACTCCAGCTCCAGTGATTTTTCCAGAGGTTTCCCCTGCCCCTCTCATATCAGACAGCAGTAGAGACCTGGCGTCTAATTCTCAGTGTCCTTTCTTGCATTCGTCACAGCATAGGGCTCACTTGTAGTTTGTGACTTGGGCCCCCTCCTGCATGAGTGAGTATAAGCCTTTCTGTAATGTGTGCCATCTGAACACTCGGCCATCCAACCACAAAGAGCTGGCCACCTATTCCACCCTAGGGGGTCTATCCTTTCTTCTTTCTCTCCTTCCTTCCTCCCTAACCTTCCTTTCTCTTCTTTCCTCTCTTCATGGAGATCAGTCTCTTGGAACACCTTAAGGACAACTTCTGGAAAATACAAAAACCAGGACTGTTAAACCTGCTGATTATTGGGAAAGCTCCTCGACCTTTAGATTTGCTGTAGGATCAGACCTGGGCTGAGTTAAGAGACACTATGGAGTCAGCTGGTAGCTCAGGAGGGAGTGTGTCCCCTGAGTCCCCGTCCTCCTGCTGCTGTGACAGCCGCTAGCATTCTCGTGTTCTGGAGCCCCACTCTGGGTCCTCAGGCCTTGGCGCACACATGTTGGTCACTGGCACAGCCTGCCAGCCCTGGTCCCTGCATCTGAACGACCCGAAGCCTGGAAAAGCCACCCATCAAGGTCAGCACAGCGGACAGAGACCCTGCATCCTGTGGATGAGGCGCAGAGGAAGGAACAAGTGAGTTCTCCGAGGAGGAAGGCCTGGCTGTCTGAGGCCAGCTGTGTAGACAAGCACAGGTACTTTGAGGGTTAGTGGCTCCTGCGAGTGAAGGTAGGAAGCTAGGGTCACACCTGTGGGCACCTGAGTTTCAGCACAACTGCCTTCTCATCACCATAGGGAGGAAAGTCGATTCCTGTTGCCTTGATGAGCAGGCCCACCTGGTGTCACAATGGCCTCTACAGGAGGGTCCAGGAGCCCTGAGCAGGGAGCCTGGGGCTCTGTCCCTTCCTTCACTCAGGGGCCTGGGGACCGTGAGGACGTCACTTCTGGCATGACTTCTACAAAGTCCCGGCCCGGCCACCCTGTCACTCTTGGCCACCCACTTGTACACACAGTTCTGTTATGCAGCCACACCAGGAACCCCCTCCACCTCCAGCCACAGAGGCCAGGATGCTGGGGGACCCCGTGGCCCCATCTGGGCCCCTCGGGGCCCCTAAGAATACTTACTAGACATCTGTTCTGTGTTTTAGGAAATAACTGCAGGGAAACAGAAGGGTTTGGCAGGCTTCGGGTCTGAAATGGGGATAATCCATTTGAAACCTGGAGGCCTGGGCAGAAGTGATGTAAAAATTAAATTAAGACGGAAGCACAAAATCTGTCTTCCTGGCCCTGAGAAATCCTCACCTTAGATTTCACATTTTAGAGCAGATAAAATCACAATTAGAAATAGTTCAGTCTCTGCTGTCCCCTCCATTTTACACCTGGAGACCCAGAGACAAGAAGTAATCCGTCTATCCCAGAGACAGGAAGAAGAAGTGCCCTGTGAGGTCTTTGTTTTTTCAACACACATTTTTATATGCTAGGCCTGGCTCTGAATACTTTTCAAGGATGTGCTTAGTAGCTCAGTCGTGTCTGACTCTTTGTGACCCCCGGACTGCAGCCTGCCAGACTCCTCTATCCGTGGGGATGCTTCAGGCGGGTATACTGGAGTGGGTTGCCATGTCCTCCTCCAGGTTTCCAAGGATAAACACATTTAATTCTCAGTCTGAATTTATGGCGTTATATAATTGATACCATCATTGCTGTTTCCATCTCTAGTTTCCATTAGGGGACGCTGAAGCACAGAGAGCTTTGGCAATTTGTTCAATATCACACAGCTTACAAACGTCCAAGCTGGGATTTGAGCCTCGGTCGTGAGGTTATAAAGTCAATGCTTTTCAGCACTACCAGGCTTCAAAGCAGAGCATTCATTCTTTCCAGTAATGCTCTGCCTGCCACAGCAAAGACTAGTCCTGGAAATCTGAGATGCGAGAAGACTTGGTGTAACAAAACCCCACGGATCTCTATCTAAGCACATGTGCATAAATCTAGTTGGTGCAAACAAGCTAAATCTTTGATGCAAAAGTGAGAGGAAGAAAGTAGAAAGGAAATCATAGCTTTAAAATATGAGAATTGCATTTCAAAATTAGAATGTTAATTACCAAGAAAAATGTATCTTGTCTGAGAGAAAAACAAAAACAGAAGAGAGATTAGGGATGAGACAAGATGAAGAGGCCAAAACCACTCTACACCCTAGAAAATGTCTTTGTATTTACTCGTTGAACACATATTAATTAATTAGTTGTCAAATTCCTTTATTAACCCACTTATTTTTCTTCATGAAGCACCTTCTCTGCTCTGGGAATACAGAAGGTGGACATGAACGTTTTCACCTTCATGAGGGCTATAGAATGATAGACAATAAGCAAAGAAAAAAAGAAGAAAATACACTGTACTGGACAATGATAGAGCAAGACAAAAAGGATGGGGCCATGGTTGGCGGATTTTACCAAGGGGCATCAGCAAAGACCCCGGCAAACATGGGGTGAGCCAAGGACTTCTGGGATGGGGAGTCCAGGGGAGGGAAGGGCACTGCAAAGGCCAGGAAACAAGCAGATTTGGCAGCTTCAGAGAAAGGAGAGGGGCTGGGCGTTGCAGCTGGAGGGAGCAGGAAGCAAAGTCAGAGAGCTCCTGAGAGAATGACCAATGCCATCCTGCAGGCAGATGTCCAGTGTCAGACTCAAGCGTTTACTCTGAACGGGAGCAGGGGAACAGCATGGGGGCCATTAGGAAGAGCTACTCTGCCTCTATGTTGAGAGCTGACCAGAGTCAGGTCGGGCAGGACTGGTGAGCAGGGGACTACAGTGGAATCCAGAGGCAGCGGTGGGGATCACAGTGGGGTCTATGTGCGCCCTGAGCAGGCATGGCATCCTGGAAGGGTTCCACAGGGAGAGCCCCTTGGATTTGCTGCTCAATTTTCCAGGAGGAGGTTTTTGCAGGCTTCCCAGGTAGGTCAGTGATAAAGAATTGCCTACCAATGCAGGAGATGCAGGTTCAATCCCTGGGTCAGCAAGATCCCCTGGAGGAGGAAATAGCAACCCAACCCAATATTCTTGCCTGGAGAATCCCATGCACAGATGAGCCTGATGGGCTACAGTCCATGGGGTCTCAAAGAGTCGGACACGACTGAGCAGGCATACATGCATGAAATGAACAATTTGCATAAAGCAACCAACACTCCCAGAGTCCCTGCTCTATAGTTCATCACTTGTTTTGTCTGAGGGTCAAGGCTGCTCCTTACCACCTACTCGGTTCCCACTGCTAGTGGACAGCAAGCCCGGGATATGGCTTGGCGACAGAATCTGGGCTTTCAGACCTGCCCATGGCGCGAGGCTAAGATCTACCCAGAAGACAAACCAGAAACCAGAAATACACAACAGTGTGTGTTTCCTTCTGTTTCTCACACAGATCCCGAAGGCTGACCAATATTTTAGACTCGATGCTCTTTGAGCTGCACTGGAGTCATTTTGTGAAAGTGGTCAGGATACGGTTTGGGAGGACATGTGACACTTCTGTTGTCCAGGCTGCCTCGAGATGTGGCATCATGTTCAGAACAGAACATGGAAGAGGGATTACCTTAGCCCGGTTCCCCCCTAGACACCAAGACAACACAACACAACATTCCACTGAAGTGAATATTTTGACACTAAAAATAGAAAGAAAACCCACGTATGAGTTCTGGAGAATGGAAAGGGGAGGCAATGGGAGGGTGAAGAAATGAGAAGAAGGAGAATGAAAGCAAAGACCAGGGTGACTCCATCCCGAACAGCAAGAACCCCCATCAGCATCGGTGTGGCAGGAAATAACCCCTTCCCAGAGACACAGGCACCATCCTCCAGGACGTGACGTGTGCAACAGAATCCTGTCATTTCAGGAGCGAAAGCATGTTCTCATCTCCTGGCCTTGATGAAGTTGACAAACCCAATCAAAGCCAGTTTCTGTGAATTTCCAAGCGGGGAAACATTCAGAAGGCTTTCTCTGTCTTATAAGGGAGGCTGACTTGGAATGCCCGCCTGTCCCCATGCACCCTACATGAACCTTCGGGCTCCTAGGATGGGGGCCTTTTTTTTGATTCTCATCTCATCTTATCAGGCAAGCCCCACATGGTCACTGCACTCGCACCCTCCAGGGAGCTGCAGGTTGACCTTAACACTACAGCCTAGGCAGCCATCGGGTAAGGGCATGTGGGGACAAGCACGAGCCTCAGATTTCTCAACTTTAAGATCATGATGCTCACAATACCCTCTTTTCCTACTTTACAAGACTTTCTGCAAATCAACAGAAAAAAAGTACACGTGGCACCTCCTTATAAAAAAAGTACACATGGCACCTCTTTATAAACATGTACATGGCTATATAACTGTCAACGACACAGCAAAATGAATTATAAATAGTGCATATAACATCGAGTAAACTAAGTACATGAGGGGGTAGGATTCTAATATGTGCGCATGTAACAGACTGTTTAAGGTAATTATACGTTAGAATTTCTTCCCCACTGTCCCAGGTTTAAGCCTCTTATCTTCACTTTGCACAGGACCAAAGCAAAGCTCAGCGATTTCAGGTTGCAGAGAGAGAGCCGTCGGAGGACTGACGACTGAGCCCTGCCGTCCACCCGCTGCACCAAGTGCGCTGAGGGGTGGGGAGGGGTTGAATGACAGGGCTCAAGGGGACCCTCTGGAAGAGATGAGTCGCACGCTGCAGCCCTGTGACCCACAGACGGACAGGAATGGAGAGGATGGACCTTGGGGGAGGCACAGACCCCTCCTCCCCTCTGGGTCCACTCCTCAAGCGTCTGATTCCTCTTCCATCTGCACTGACAGCTCCCATCCCTTACCGCTGAGTGAAGTGTGCCTTCAAAGTCTGATACGCACTGCCTGTCTCTGAGGCTGCCACTTTCCGTTTTTCATCTTTGCAGGAAATGTAACATCTGGAGAGAGGTCTGAATATCAACCATTAATTTCTCCTCTGAAAACAGGGGGGGGATCTGTGAGCTGCTTTTCTATCTCAACAATCTACAATCTCAAAAATGTGCCAAGAGTGATCAGTCCTGAGTAGGGGTTCAAGTGTTTAGGAAAAGAACTCTGAGGAAAGGTCACCCCATGAGATGATCTCTGCCGTACTATGCTTTGAAACAGAGCCAAGGTTTCATGGAAACATGCCTTCCTGACACCAGGCATAGAATGCATTATAAACAGTGGTTTTGTACCTGTCCTCTATGCCAGGCCCGTGTGGGGCCCATCCACAGATGCCCAGTCCTCTCTGCTCTGAAGCAGAGCCCCTGAGCCCTCAATCACCATGTCCATGTGGCTGGAGGTCCATCAACTCCTCAATATCTCTCTCTTCTAATCCCAGGGTCTGGAAGATGTACACACTCAGCAGATGTTTGTTGGGTGATGGGAGATGAATAAACCAGCATCTCTTTAATTAGCAGGACTGAAGAGATTCTCTTGCTTGACTCCCTAATTTAACAGATGAGAAACTCCAGCTCCAGTGATTTTTCCAGAGGTTTCCCCTGCCCCTCTCATATCAGACAGCAGTAGAGACCTGGCGTCTAATTCTCAGTGTCCTTTCTTGCATTCGTCACAGCATAGGGCTCACTTGTAGTTTGTGACTTGGGCCCCCTCCTGCATGAGTGAGTATAAGCCTTTCTGTAATGTGTGCCATCTGAACACTCGGCCATCCAACCACAAAGAGCTGGCCACCTATTCCACCCTAGGGGGTCTATCCTTTCTTCTTTCTCTCCTTCCTTCCTCCCTAACCTTCCTTTCTCTTCTTTCCTCTCTTCATGGAGATCAGTCTCTTGGAACACCTTAAGGACAACTTCTGGAAAATACAAAAACCAGGACTGTTAAACCTGCTGATTATTGGGAAAGCTCCTCGACCTTTAGATTTGCTGTAGGATCAGACCTGGGCTGAGTTAAGAGACACTATGGAGTCAGCTGGTAGCTCAGGAGGGAGTGTGTCCCCTGAGTCCCCGTCCTCCTGCTGCTGTGACAGCCGCTAGCATTCTCGTGTTCTGGAGCCCCACTCCGGGTCCTCAGGCCTTGGCGCACACATGTTGGTCACTGGCACAGCCTGCCAGCCCTGGTCCCTGCATCTGAACGACCCGAAGCCTGGAAAAGCCACCCATCAAGGTCAGCACAGCGGACAGAGACCCTGCATCCTGTGGATGAGGCGCAGAGGAAGGAACAAGTGAGTTCTCCGAGGAGGAAGGCCTGGCTGTCTGAGGCCAGCTGTGTAGACAAGCACAGGTACTTTGAGGGTTAGTGGCTCCTGCGAGTGAAGGTAGGAAGCTAGGGTCACACCTGTGGGCACCTGAGTTTCAGCACAACTGCCTTCTCATCACCATAGGGAGGAAAGTCGATTCCTGTTGCCTTGATGAGCAGGCCCACCTGGTGTCACAATGGCCTCTACAGGAGGGTCCAGGAGCCCTGAGCAGGGAGCCTGGGGCTCTGTCCCTTCCTTCACTCAGGGGCCTGGGGACCGTGAGGACGTCACTTCTGGCATGACTTCTACAAAGTCCCGGCCCGGCCACCCTGTCACTCTTGGCCACCCACTTGTACACACAGTTCTGTTATGCAGCCACACCAGGAACCCCCTCCACCTCCAGCCACAGAGGCCAGGATGCTGGGGGACCCCGTGGCCCCATCTGGGCCCCTCGGGGCCCCTAAGAATACTTACTAGACATCTGTTCTGTGTTTTAGGAAATAACTGCAGGGAAACAGAAGGGTTTGGCAGGCTTCGGGTCTGAAATGGGGATAATCCATTTGAAACCTGGAGGCCTGGGCAGAAGTGATGTAAAAATTAAATTAAGACGGAAGCACAAAATCTGTCTTCCTGGCCCTGAGAAATCCTCACCTTAGATTTCACATTTTAGAGCAGATAAAATCACAATTAGAAATAGTTCAGTCTCTGCTGTCCCCTCCATTTTACACCTGGAGACCCAGAGACAAGAAGTAATCCGTCTATCCCAGAGACAGGAAGAAGAAGTGCCCTGTGAGGTCTTTGTTTTTTCAACACACATTTTTATATGCTAGGCCTGGCTCTGAATACTTTTCAAGGATGTGCTTAGTAGCTCAGTCGTGTCTGACTCTTTGTGACCCCCGGACTGCAGCCTGCCAGACTCCTCTATCCGTGGGGATGCTTCAGGCGGGTATACTGGAGTGGGTTGCCATGTCCTCCTCCAGGTTTCCAAGGATAAACACATTTAATTCTCAGTCTGAATTTATGGCGTTATATAATTGATACCATCATTGCTGTTTCCATCTCTAGTTTCCATTAGGGGACGCTGAAGCACAGAGAGCTTTGGCAATTTGTTCAATATCACACAGCTTACAAACGTCCAAGCTGGGATTTGAGCCTCGGTCGTGAGGTTATAAAGTCAATGCTTTTCAGCACTACCAGGCTTCAAAGCAGAGCATTCATTCTTTCCAGTAATGCTCTGCCTGCCACAGCAAAGACTAGTCCTGGAAATCTGAGATGCGAGAAGACTTGGTGTAACAAAACCCCACGGATCTCTATCTAAGCACATGTGCATAAATCTAGTTGGTGCAAACAAGCTAAATCTTTGATGCAAAAGTGAGAGGAAGAAAGTAGAAAGGAAATCATAGCTTTAAAATATGAGAATTGCATTTCAAAATTAGAATGTTAATTACCAAGAAAAATGTATCTTGTCTGAGAGAAAAACAAAAACAGAAGAGAGATTAGGGATGAGACAAGATGAAGAGGCCAAAACCACTCTACACCCTAGAAAATGTCTTTGTATTTACTCGTTGAACACATATTAATTAATTAGTTGTCAAATTCCTTTATTAACCCACTTATTTTTCTTCATGAAGCACCTTCTCTGCTCTGGGAATACAGAAGGTGGACATGAACGTTTTCACCTTCATGAGGGCTATAGAATGATAGACAATAAGCAAAGAAAAAAAGAAGAAAATATACTGTACTGGACAATGATAGAGCAAGACAAAAAGGATGGGGCCATGGTTGGCGGATTTTACCAAGGGGCATCAGCAAAGACCCCGGCAAACATGGGGTGAGCCAAGGACTTCTGGGATGGGGAGTCCAGGGGAGGGAAGGGCACTGCAAAGGCCAGGAAACAAGCAGATTTGGCAGCTTCAGAGAAAGGAGAGGGGCTGGGCGTTGCAGCTGGAGGGAGCAGGAAGCAAAGTCAGAGAGCTCCTGAGAGAATGACCAATGCCATCCTGCAGGCAGATGTCCAGTGTCAGACTCAAGCGTTTACTCTGAACGGGAGCAGGGGAACAGCATGGGGGCCATTAGGAAGAGCTACTCTGCCTCTATGTTGAGAGCTGACCAGAGTCAGGTCGGGCAGGACTGGTGAGCAGGGGACTACAGTGGAATCCAGAGGCAGCGGTGGGGATCACAGTGGGGTCTATGTGCGCCCTGAGCAGGCATGGCATCCTGGAAGGGTTCCACAGGGAGAGCCCCTTGGATTTGCTGCTCAATTTTCCAGGAGGAGGTTTTTGCAGGCTTCCCAGGTAGGTCAGTGATAAAGAATTGCCTACCAATGCAGGAGATGCAGGTTCAATCCCTGGGTCAGCAAGATCCCCTGGAGGAGGAAATAGCAACCCAACCCAATATTCTTGCCTGGAGAATCCCATGCACAGATGAGCCTGATGGGCTACAGTCCATGGGGTCTCAAAGAGTCGGACACGACTGAGCAGGCATACATGCATGAAATGAACAATTTGCATAAAGCAACCAACACTCCCAGAGTCCCTGCTCTATAGTTCATCACTTGTTTTGTCTGAGGGTCAAGGCTGCTCCTTACCACCTACTCGGTTCCCACTGCTAGTGGACAGCAAGCCCGGGATATGGCTTGGCGACAGAATCTGGGCTTTCAGACCTGCCCATGGCGCGAGGCTAAGATCTACCCAGAAGACAAACCAGAAACCAGAAATACACAACAGTGTGTGTTTCCTTCTGTTTCTCACACAGATCCCGAAGGCTGACCAATATTTTAGACTCGATGCTCTTTGAGCTGCACTGGAGTCATTTTGTGAAAGTGGTCAGGATACCGTTTGGGAGGACATGTGACACTTCTGTTGTCCAGGCTGCCTCGAGATGTGGCATCATGTTCAGAACAGAACATGGAAGAGGGATTACCTTAGCCCGGTTCCCCCCTAGACACCAAGACAACACAACACAACATTCCACTGAAGTGAATATTTTGACACTAAAAATAGAAAGAAAACCCACGTATGAGTTCTGGAGAATGGAAAGGGGAGGCAATGGGAGGGTGAAGAAATGAGAAGAAGGAGAATGAAAGCAAAGACCAGGGTGACTCCATCCCGAACAGCAAGAACCCCCATCAGCATCGGTGTGGCAGGAAATAACCCCTTCCCAGAGACACAGGCACCATCCTCCAGGACGTGACGTGTGCAACAGAATCCTGTCATTTCAGGAGCGAAAGCATGTTCTCATCTCCTGGCCTTGATGAAGCTGACAAACCCAATCAAAGCCAGTTTCTGTGAATTTCCAAGCGGGGAAACATTCAGAAGGCTTTCTCTGTCTTATAAGGGAGGCTGACTTGGAATGCCCGCCTGTCCCCATGCACCCTACATGAACCTTCGGGCTCCTAGGATGGGGGCCTTTTTTTTGATTCTCATCTCATCTTATCAGGCAAGCCCCACATGGTCACTGCACTCGCACCCTCCAGGGAGCTGCAGGTTGACCTTAACACTACAGCCTAGGCAGCCATCGGGTAAGGGCATGTGGGGACAAGCACGAGCCTCAGATTTCTCAACTTTAAGATCATGATGCTCACAATACCCTCTTTTCCTACTTTACAAGACTTTCTGCAAATCAACAGAAAAAAAGTACACGTGGCACCTCCTTATAAAAAAAGTACACGTGGCACCTCTTTATAAACATGTACATGGCTATATAACTGTCAACGACACAGCAAAATGAATTATAAATAGTGCATAAAACATCGAGTAAACTAAGTACATGAGGGGGTAGGATTCTAATATGTGCGCATGTAACAGACTGTTTAAGGTAATTATACGTTAGAATTTCTTCCCCACTGTCCCAGGTTTAAGCCTCTTATCTTCACTTTGCACAGGACCAAAGCAAAGCTCAGCGATTTCAGGTTGCAGAGAGAGAGCCGTCGGAGGACTGACGACTGAGCCCTGCCGTCCACCCGCTGCACCAAGTGCGCTGAGGGGTGGGGAGGGGTTGAATGACAGGGCTCAAGGGGACCCTCTGGAAGAGATGAGTCGCACGCTGCAGCCCTGTGACCCACAGACGGACAGGAATGGAGAGGATGGACCTTGGGGGAGGCACAGACCCCTCCTCCCCTCTGGGTCCACTCCTCAAGCGTCTGATTCCTCTTCCATCTGCACTGACAGCTCCCATCCCTTACCGCTGAGTGAAGTGTGCCTTCAAAGTCTGATACGCACTGCCTGTCTCTGAGGCTGCCACTTTCCGTTTTTCATCTTTGCAGGAAATGTAACATCTGGAGAGAGGTCTGAATATCAACCATTAATTTCTCCTCTGAAAACAGGGGGGGGAAAACCTAATTGTTTCTGACAGGTATTGAAGGATGGGATGGCATAGACCCGGGAGCAAGAGAATCTGATGGCTCTGAGACAGGACAGGGAGGCAGGGTTGGGGAGGAGGGGGTGATGGTGTTCTTGCACAAGAATCCCTGTGGGGCTGCATCCGCCTACCGGTGGGGTGGGGTGGAGCAGCGTCCCTCTGTCCCAGGTACCGATCTGCCAGAAGGATTCAGGTTGGGGAATCAGAGATGCTGTGAGGGTTCCTCCCAGTCATCAGTTGATCCCTGAGTCACAGACACTGGAAACAGGCACAGAGGTAAACTGCAGCCGTGGTCTCACAAAGACAGAAGGGAAACATGCCGGAAACAATCAGGGCTTTTGAGACGCAACAAGATTCCATGGCATGTCTCTCAGCCAATCACCTCACGTGGCTTTGCAGGCCTCAGATAATGAGTCCCAACAACTTCACTGTGAATAAAGTATTAATAGACCTCCACTTACAAGATCAGTGGGGAGTGGAGCAAAACAGGCAACCTGGCCAAGGATCAAAATCGCAATTTGATAGCAGCACAAGAGAAAGCCAAGAGAGCGGACACCGGACCCCAAGCAGGAGGAGCGGATCCAGAGTATTTAAAAACCAACCAAGCAAAGCAACATGCAAACGCACCCTTGAGCCCTGACGGATGCCCCACGGGGAGGGCACCAGGCCGTTCCGCAGGGTGTGCCTCCTCCAACTCCCCACCCCCACCCCAGCACCCTGGACTTTCAGTCATGCGAACTCAATTCCTCCACCCCCTCAAACACATTGTTCCTTCCGCTCTGTGTCCTGGCCAACCTCCAGGTCCTTTTCCAAGGCTGAATTCCACCCATCTTTTGGAGCTTCTCCTGGACAGTCCCTTGAGAACCCAGCTCTCGCCTCTAAATCTGGATTGTATGTCCTCCCACAACACAGTCTTCCCAGTCACAGCCGTTATCACACCATGTTGTCGTCATTGCTTGTCAGTGTCTCCACTAAAATGCGCCAGCCGGAACCCCGTCTGTTCATCTCAGGACACAGCACAAATACCTGGCCCGTAGGAGGATCTCAACACATATGTGCGGAAGGGCTCACTGGAAACACACTCCTGGCTTAGAGGAAGCTTCCGATTCAGTGGGTGAGACAGACACACAGTCCAAAGGAACGAGACAGTGTTGAATGTAAAGTAACAATGAAGTGACATGTTAGTCACTCAGTCATGTCTGACTCTTTGTGAGCCTGTGGACTCCTCTGTTCATGGAATTCTCCGGGCAAGCATACTGGAGTGGGTAGCCATGCCCTTTTCCAAGGGATTGTCCCCAACCAGGGATCAAACCCAGGTCTCCTGCACTGCAGTAGATTATTTCCCATCTAAGGAAACATGGACCAAACCAGTGTTCCAGACCAGAACCTCCTGGTTACCACCCTGTAACCCCCTGGTTACAGCACCCACTACTGCTGTAGCCGAGCATCCCTTCCAGAGGAACGTTTCATGCTGGAGCGGGTCCCCAGGGGCCAGAGTGCCCCAGGTGCTCAAGCAGAGCCCCTGACAAATTCCACCCAAGATGTGCCTGTCAATCTCTGGACAGATGAAGGCCTTGAAGAAACATCTACTGTGTTGTCTGTCTTAAAGGCAGAACTAGGATTCAGCACCTTGGGCAGAGAAATAATTGTTTATTTTCCTAGAAAGGCTGTTTAGTATAACAGAAAGGACGGTGTGGGCAGTGGAACGTCATGTGTTGGAAAGAGCCTAAGTTTTGGAATTAAAATGACCTTGGCTCCTCGCCCAGCTCCACAGTTTACTAGCAATGGGATCTGGATCCCACTCCCATCTCTGAGCCCGACACGCAGCACTGCTGTGGAGCTGTATGGGTTGATATTATGTGACAGATGTAAGCCCCAACCATCTTCATCAACGAAGTATAAAATACAGATCCCACTTCCTGTATCTACCACTTTCTAGCTGTAGCCTCCTGACTAGGTTGTCTGATCCCTCGACGTCTCAGTTTTCTCATCTGAAATGGAGGCAATCCTAAAGATTTAGGATTTGCATGTGTTTGCATGTGTGCTAAGCTGCTTCAGTTGTGTCCAAGTTTTTGTGACTCCATGGACGGTAGTCTGCCAGGCCCCACTGTCCATGGGATTCTCCAGGCAAGAATACTGGAGTGAGTGGATATGCCCTCCTCCAGGGGATCTTCCCAGCCCAAGGATCAGATCTGCATCTCTTTCGTCTCCTGCATTGGCAGGCAAGCTCTTTACCACTAGCGCCACCTGGGAAGCCAAAAGATAAAGTGAAGTGTGTCTGTAAAGCTCCATATTTGGTACCTTCATCATGACAGATACTCAACAATAGAAATCGTTATCACTCACTTTTTGTATTGACTACATTGAGATCTTGGCAAATATTTTTTTTCCCTGATCCATAGTAGAAGGGACTGTTTCCTGCCTTTTGACTTTTATCTCCCACCCTGTTCCATCCAGTAGATGTACTGGCTTCCGTGTAGTCTGCAGATCCTCTGAGTGTTGATGAGGTAATGAATGACCCTGGCATTTTCTCTGGACTGTGTCTCCTCCCTAACCAGCCATGGGTATCCAGCAAACACTTTAGGCCAGACTGAGAGCCCTGGATATTCAGATCCTATTTAAGGGAATGGCTCAGATCCCATTGACTTTACAGTCTTGAAATTAATTTGGAAATACAATCTCAAAACACTGGATTAAAACACTTCTTTCTCCACTCAACTGATATAACAGTGTCACACAATTTAGAAGCTCTTATAGTCTGAAAGGGGCATTTACCTAAACATTCAGATTTTGCTCCTAACTATAAGAGGATATTAAGTTGTTAACATAAAATTGGTCTATTCAGCTTTCTGAGCCTTCTTTTGGAGGAGACAGCTGATTTCCTTTTCAGATCCAAGTGTATTAAAGTTCACAATTAATTTAGATAACACCATGTGAGCTGATAGCAGTGTCTAGCAATTAAATAATGAATGGGAGGAAGCCACAGTCATCAAAGATATCAGAATACACCTTTATTATAATGATGTAAAATCACTGTGTTTTCATGTGATTTAATTATAGATTGACAGGAAAAAGTGCAAAACCATAGATTAATAATGTTTAGATAATGCATATATTAAAAAATCTGTTTCCAAAACTGTGATTAGTATTAAGCAGGCTGAATTTATCTTCTTTATAAAAAGAATTTGTGGATTCCAAATTTCATAACTTAGCATGAATAGAGATAGAAATGCTTGGGGTATGATATGGATAGAATAATGTCTTCTGTAATAAGGAAAGAAAAGAAACTGCTAAGTAATGCATACATTTCTCTAAAGGCAAACGTGGCCCACCATGGTGTTCAGGCAGGAAGTGTTGGCCCCAGTGACATGCATTCAACATAAAATGCAGAACCAACTGGTGGTGTAATTTCGCAAATCTAGAAGGCACTATCTACACTGCAGTGCACGTTAGTGGTATCTGTGTGTGTGTGTGTGCTCCAGGGAAGCTGGTGGCCCTGGACCCAGCAATGCCCTGCCTCTTCATAGAGACAGCAAAGATCTATGGACTCAGAAGCAAGAAATCTGAGGCCAAGGAAAGACTCATGGGTTATTTTTTCAAACCATGTTTTACAATAGAAGTAGATTTAATTTACAAAGTTGTGTTAGTTTCAGGTACACAGAAAAGTGATTCAGATGCACACACACAAATACATGTCAGGGTTTCCCTGGTGGCTCAGTGGTAAAGAATTCACCTGCAATGCAGGAGTCCCAGGTTCTATCCTTGCGTCTGGAAGATCCCCTAGAGAAAGAAATGGCAACCCACTCCAGTATTCTTGCCTGGGAAATCCCATGGACACAGGAGTCTGGCGGGCTAAAGTCCATAGGGTCACAAAATAGTTGGACACGACTAAGCGATTAACATTTTCACTTTTTTCAATTTTCATATATATATATTTTCATATTCTTTTCTATTTCTATAGCCTATTCCATTATAGGTTATAACAAGATACTGAATATAGTTACCTGTGCTTTACAGTAGGTCCTTACTCTTTACTGTTTTATATATAGTAGTATATATGCTAAGTCACTTCAGTCGTGTCTGACTCTGTGCGACCCCATAGACAGCAGCCCAGCAGGCTCCTCTGTCCCTGGGATTCTCCAGGCAATAATACCGGAGTGGGTTGCCATTTCCTTCTCCAATGCATGAAAGTGAAAAGTGAAGGTGAAGTCGCTCAGTCATGCCCAACTCTTAGTGACACCATGGACTGCAGCCTTCCAGGCTCCTTCCATGGGATTTTCCAGGCAAGAGTATTGGAGTGGGTTGTCATTGCCTTCTCCAAGTAACATATATACTGTTTTATATACATTTTATTCTAGACTCCTAATTTATCCCCAGGCCCTTAATCCCTGCCATCTCCTTTGGTAACTATATGTTCATTTTCTATGTCTGTAAACTTATCTCTGCTTTGTAAACAAGTTTGTCTGTATGAGTTTTTATATCGTAAGTGATAATATTCACACATTATGAAGCTGCTAAGTAATGCACGCATTTCTATATCTTCTTTATCCATTCATCTGCTGATGAACTGAACATTGATGTTGCTTCCACGTCTTGGCTACTGTAAACTGTGCTGCTATGAACACTGGGGTGCATATATCCCTTCTAATTAGAGTTTTCCCCAGATATATGCCCAGGAATGGGATTTCACGATCATATGGAAACTCTACTTTCAGTTTCTTAAAGAACCTCCATACTGTTCTTCATAATAGCTGTACCAATTTACATTCCCATCAACAGTGTAGGAGGATTCCCATTTCTCTACAGCCTCTCCAGCATTTATTGCTGTAGACTTTTGATGATGACCATTCTATCTGGTATGAGGTGATATCTCATTCTAGTTTTGATTTGCATTTCTCTAATAATTAGTGATGCTGAGCATCTTTCCATGTTCCTTTTGGCCATCTGTTTGTCTTCTTTGGAGAAATGTCTGTTTAGGTATTCACACACTTTTATTGTTTTGTTCATTTTTGGTCTATATATGTGTGTGTGTGTGTGTGTGTGTGTGTGTGTTAAGCTGTATGAGCTGTTTGTATTATTTTGGCAATTAATCCCTTGTCAGTCATATTGTTTGTAAATATTTCCTCCCAGTCTGTAGGTTGTCTTTCCATTTTGTTTATGGTTTACTTTGCTGTGCAAAAACCTTGAAGTTTAATTAGGTCCAATTTATTTATTTGTTTTAATTTCCATTACTGTAGGAGATGGATCCAAAAGCACATTGCTGTGATTTATGTCAAAGAGTGTTCTATATTTCCCCCAATAATTTTGTAGTATCTGTTCTTATATTTAGGTCTGTAAACAATTTTGAGTTTATTTCTGTATATGGTAGAGAATGTTCCAATTTCATTGTTTTACATGTAGCTGTCCACTTTCCCCAGAACCATTTATTGAAGAGACCATCTTTTCTCCATTGTATATTTTTGCCTATTTTGCCATAGATTGACTGTAGGTGTGTGGGTTTATTTCTGAGTTTACTGTCCTATTCCATTGATCTATATTTCTGTCTCTGTGCCAGCACCATAATATTTTGATTACTGTAGCTTTGTAATATAGTCTGAGGTCAGGGAGCATGATTCTTCCAATTTCATTCCTTCTTCTCAAGATAGTTTTAGCTATTCAAGATCTTCTGTTTTCATACACATTTTAAAATGTTATAGTTCTGTGGAAAAAAATGCTATTGATAATTTGACAGGGATTGCACTGAATCTGTAAATTGCCTTTGGTCAGTTCAGTTCAGTCACTCAGTCATGTCTAACTCTTTGCAACCCCATGGACAGCAGCACACCAGGCTTCCCTGTCCATCACCAACTCCAGAGCTGACTTAAACTCAAGTCCATCAAGTCAGTGATGCCATCCAACCATCTCATCCTCTGTTTCCCCCTTCTCTTCCTGCCTTCAGTCTTTCCCAGCATCAGGGTCTTTTCCAGTGAATCAGCTCTTCACATCAGGTGGCCAAAGAATTGGAGCTTCAGCTTCAGCATCAGTCCTTCCAATGAATATTCAGGACTGATTTCCTTTGGGAGTATGGTCATTTTACCAATATTGGTTCTTCCAATCCAAGAACATTGTGTATATTTTCATTTTCATCTGTTTTGTCTTCAATTTCTTTCCTCAGCATCTTAATAGTTTTTAGAGTACAGGTCTTTTGCCTCCTTAGGGAGGATTATTCCTAGGTATTTTATTCTTTTGATGTGATGGTTTTGTTTCCTTAATTAAATTGGATTGTTTTCTTACTTTCTATTTCCAATCTTTCATTGGTAGTGTATAGAAATGCAGCAGATTTCTGGGTATTAATTTTACATCCTACAACTTTACTGAATTCATTGACAGATTCTAGTAGTTTGCAGGTAGCATATTTAGGATTTTCTGTGTATAGCATCATCTCATTTGCAAACAATAACAGTTTTACTCCTTTACCAATTTGGATTCCTTTTATTTCTTTTTCTTC
Source organism: Oreotragus oreotragus (assembly GCA_006410675.1). Lineage (NCBI taxonomy): Eukaryota > Metazoa > Chordata > Mammalia > Artiodactyla > Bovidae > Oreotragus > Oreotragus oreotragus. The sequence continues at coordinate 291,799 of SJYX01012609.1, read as the reverse complement.
TCCGACTGACATAGCTAGGACTTCCAAAACTATGTTGAATAAAAATGGCAAGAGTGGGTATTCTTGTCTTGATCCTGATGTTAGAGAAAATACTTTCAACTTTTCACCATTAAGTATAATGTTACCTGTAAGTCTATCATATATGCCCTTTATTATGTTGAGGTGTGTTTCCTCTAGGCCTACTTTCTGGAAAGCTTTTATCATAAATGGGTGCTCAATTTTGTCAAATGCTTTTTATGCATCTATTGAGATGATCATATGGTTTTTATTCTTCAATTTGATGAAGAATGCTGATGTGGTGTATCACATTGATTGATTTGCGGACACTGAAAAATTCTTGCATCCTTGGGATAAATCCCACTTGGTCATGGTGAATGATTCTTTTAACGTATTATTGGAGTTGGCTTGCTAGTATTTTGTCAATTTCTGCTATCATTGACACAGATCCATGATTTTCTCATTTTTGCAACATCTTTGTCTGGTTTTGGCATCAGGGTAAGGACAGCCTCAGAGAATGATTTTGGAAGTGTTCCTCCCTCTTCAGGTTTTTGGAATCATTTCACAAGGATAAGTGACAACTCTTCTCTAAACATTTGGTAGAGTTGACCTGTGATGCCAGCTGATCCTAGACTTTCAGTTGTTGGGGACTTTTAAATTATTGATTTTAATGCTGGCAATTAGTTTGTTCATATTTTCTATTTCTTCCTGGTTCAGTCTTGGGAGTGAGTGTACCTGTCTAAAAATTTGTCCATTTCTTCTAGCTGTCCATTTGATTGGTCTACAGTTGCTCACAATTGTCTTTTATGGCCCTTTGTATTTCTGTGGTGTCATTTGTGACTTTTTTCAGCTTCATTATTCTGAACCCTTTCTTGTGTAGATTGCCTATCTTCATATCACTTAGTGGTTCTTCTGGGGTTTTACATCACTTAGTGGTTCTTCTGGGGTTTTACCTTGTCCCTTCATCTGGAATATATTCCTCTGCCATCACATTTTGTCTAAATTTCTACCAAGTGCTTGCTTAGTCATGTCTGACTCTTTGTGACCCATGGACTGTAGCCCACCAGGCTCCTCGGTCCATGGGATTTCCCAGGTAAGAATACTGGAGTGGGGTGCCATTTCCTATCCAGGAAGCTCCTATGAAGTCCCTACTTTAGCTCTGGGTCCTGGTGTACAAGGGATTTTGTGTGCACCCATAAGAATGGAGTCTCTATTTTCCCTGATCCTGTGGAACTCCTGTAATTAAGTCCCACTGGCCTTTAAAATCAAATGCTCTGGGGGCTTCTCTTCCCATGCCAGACTCCAGACTAGGAGGGGTCTGAAGTGGGGTTCAGACTCTCCATGGGAGACCCTCTGTAGTGCAATTGTTTCCCATCTTGTGCGCCATCCAGCCAGGGAATGGGATTCGATAATATGGTGAGTGTGCCCTCCTACTGGTCTTGTTGTGATTCCTTCCTTATGTCTTCAGTTGTAGAAGTCTGTTCTGGTAGGTTTCAGTCTTTCTCAGTCATAGCAGTTCTGCAGATTGTTGTGACTCTGATGTGAGAGGCAGTGAGCTCAGGGCCCCTTTACTCTGCCATCTTAGCCGCTCTCCTGGAAGACTGCTGAAAGGCTCCACACAGCATTAAGAGCCAGCATCCTCACCACAGTTGCCACTTTGGGAGTCTTTTTCCTTGGTTTTTAGTCCAGATGCACTTGCTCAGAAGTTGCCCCATGCAGAAGCCCTGCACCAGGCATTCCAGCCCAGAGTTCCTGATGTGAAACAGCTGGATGGACGCCTCAGTTCTGTGAGCAGAAGCACAGTGTACAGCACCCTGCCTATGGGTTCTTTCATTTGGAAACTGTCTTTAGGTCTAAGAGTGGTGGTTCACTTATCTGGGAAAAAAGACATGTCTGAGCAGTAAACACCCCGTGTACATGATGTTTTCAGTGACACCACCAAACACAGCAAGTAACTAAATCCTGAACTGGAAATTCCCTGGGGGGTGAACAAAGAGCAACGGGGACGCACGCGTTTTGCAGAGAGCAGTTGTGTGTGACTCTTGACAGGGAGGAGGACTTTTCTCAAATACCCTCGGAGCAGGGAGGACAGAGCAGCTGTGGGTTGATGGCATCCTTGCTCACAGAGAGCTGGCATTCCATGTCCCAGCACCCAGTCCAGACTTTCTCCATGCCCTCGACCGGATTCTCTTTACCGCATTCAAAACACAAATGATGGTTAAAAAAGAGGAACACTGAGAATTTCATTTTAAACACACCTGCTACCCATTTGGGGTGATGGCAAAACTAACATTAAGAGGCATGCACAGGGCTGAAATCCATGCCGGGTGTGGACGATGACATTAATATGCACTCAGAGCAGCAAACCATCCCCAGTACAGGGAGCTTGTTGGTAAGATTACCTTTCTGTAAGAGCAAGAATAATGTCTATCATTCACCATGGGAGAGAGCATTGTGAGAGGGTCTGGGCAGACCTCACACCCCTGCAGGACATTGTTGGTAATGAGAGGAACAGATAAAAGGGAAGGACCTCAAGGGGTGTGATTCTGTACATTTTATTTCCAAACTTGGATAACTAGGAGGTATAATTTTAAAATAGAAAGAAGCTTAACTAAAGATGGTACTTAGGGGTTCCTGAATGCAGACACCAGAATCTAAATTTCACATCTTAGCCCATGGCCCTTTCAATGCAGATGTGCTAGGAATTACAGGAAAGACACCCAGCACAGACCTGCTGCTTTGTTCATTTTGGGGTCTAATTTTAGGCTTTATTTAAAAGGATTTTTGCTGTTGTTGGATGGATGATTGATGGAAGGATTGACTAAAAGAGAATAGAGCACAGACATCATCTCAAAGACAGCTTGGTAAATTGTGAGTGTGTGATACTCTCAAAGTATCTTCTCTGGTTCCCACCAGGAGCACCAGCTGGATAGGAAATGATGTGCCAGGGATCTCAAAGATATTACACAACCAGGGGAAAGAAATTCCTTGCTCATCTGGAGAATGACTGGGCTGGACCAATGCCTCAGGTCTCCTCTGGGTCTGAGCTGCTGTGTTTCCCTGATTCCTGAAGACCTACTGCTGGGAGCATTTAAAAAGAGAAACACTCAGTAACAACAACACATTTTTGGCTTCCATTTAAAATAGATATCCAGGTATCTGTTTATTCTCTCAGACTCAGGGTATCTGTTTATTCTGTCAAATGCATGCAACCCCTTAGCAGTTTCTTGTTTAATTCAACATGGCTGAGAGACAAAGAGCGTTACAAATGGCAAGTTTCAGTGGTTTATATTTAAAAGATGCTGGGCTCAAGAGAGTCTCCAATGGCCAGGAAAAGGAGAGAGAACAGTTCCCTGCAAACAGATGGCTGCTGTTCATCCACATCATCCACATCCACTCCAAGTCCGGAGTCACAGATAAAGGGTCACGGAGGGGCCTGAGTGCATCTGGCATGGGTGGTGTTGGGACCTGCCCTACAGAGGATGCAGAGGGGCCAGGGAGATGAGGAAGCAGGTGCCTGAGAATCAGGGCTGCGGCACCCTGGTCAAGACCTGGGAATTCAGCTCTGAGCTGCCTCTTGGAGCAGATGCCCCAATTCAGCAGTTACCCAAAGGCTGATGAGGAAGGGGCACTGACCCCACACCATAGAGAGAGACTGATGTGACCCGGTGATCCCAAATCCACTCTTGTTTTAATGTGGGGTTTTAAATAAGTTGTATAAGCTTTCTGTGCCTAAACTGCCTATCTTATAAAGCAAGAAGAGGATAATACCTACCTCCAAATACTTTTATAGAAATTAAAGAGGATGAGGTAGATAAAGTATTTCACCCTCCCAGAGCCTAGCACAGAGGAAGCTCCTGTCAAACAGTAGTCCTCTAGGCATTTTGACAGTTTTAAAGAATCACATGCACCCATATACATCTGTCTCTCCAGTTCTCACAACCTGGATGGATGGATGGGTGGATGGATGGATGGGTGGATGGATGGATGGATGGATGGATCTATCTATCTGTCTATCTATCTATCTATCTAGGCTTCCCAGGTGGCACTGGTGGTAAAGAACCTGCCTACCGATGCAGGAGATATAAAAGACTTGGGTTCAATCCCTAGGTTACGAGGGTCCCATGGAAAAGGGCATGGCAACCCACTCCAATATTCTTGCCTGGAGAATCCCATGGACAGAGGAGTCTGGCAGGCTATAGTCCATAAGGTCACACAGAGTCGGAAACAAGTGAAGTGACTTAGCACATGCACATGCCCCCCAGCCCCCCACAATCATATTGCCTGAATATAAACCCAAAGCATGAAGGTACATGGGCCCTAAACACATTAGAGATAAAAAAAACTTTTCACAGAAATTAATGGTAGGAAAAGGGAACAGCAGCAGAGCCGGCAACAGTCAGCATGGTTCCCATTAGCTTTATCTGAGCAGCACTGACTACTCCACATGCATTACTTCACTGAACAGGCACAGCTCATAGGGAACAGTGACCGCTGCTGCTCCCATTTCTCAGAGGGAGAAACTGAAGCTTAGAGTCTGTCATTTCTGGAACAAGTATTCTCACCCCTCGGTGATGTTCTTACTCTTCGGAAGTCCTCCAGAAACTACTGCCAGCACAAAACTGCCACCAGAATCACACCGTAAGCCTGAGTCAATTACGCACTGATAGACCGTGCTGAATCCATCCATTTGTTTGTGCACCGATTTTTCTACAAAATTAGGTGAGCACTCATTATGCACTGGGTGGTTTGCTAAAGGCAAGGGTATGAAGATGGACACACACAGTCCCTGAATCCAGGTGGCTCAGGCAAAGAGAGCAACCAAGCAGAAGGATGAGGCGGGCTTGGGCTGGGACGCCCATCCTCATCCCATCCGCGCTCACCACGGTGGCTGTTTATCTAGGTCTAAGCTCTCCAAGCTCAGGGACCACTCCTGAGGGGAGGGGCACTTCATATCCAGCCCCCACCTGCATCACAACAATACCCCGTCCACAGGTCAGCCTCTCTTCACAGGCTCCCGTCTTAGCTCTGACACTCTTGTTAGGATGTTTAGGATTAATGATAACTGACAGCTTGAACTGGTCTAGAGGCAGGCAGTAGTACGGGCTTAAAGTTAAAAAAAAAAAAAGTGAACGATAAGTGCAATTTGCTAGCAGAACAACAAGGAAAAAACACTAACATCCCAGAATGTCATGTAAACTGCAGTTATTTATTATCAGATGGTACTGTATAGGATTATTGATTAAATAAAATATATCACCACCCAAACCCACAAAACATTATATTTAGGGGCATTCACCAGGATGTAGATTTTCCATATAAGAAGCACTATGTTTTTTAAAGTTAATTTATTTATTTTAACTGGAAGCTAATTATTTTACGATATTGTGGTGGTTTTTGCCATACATTGACATGACTCAGCCATGGGTGTACATATATTCCCCATCCTTAACCCCCCTCCCACCTCTCTCTCCATGCCACCCCTTAGGGTCATCCCAGTGCACCAGCCCTGAGCACCTTGTCTCATGCATCGAACCTGAACTAGCGATCTATTAAGAAGTGAATTCACTCAGTCGTGTCTGACTCTTTGTGACCCCATGGACTGTAGCCCACCAGGCTCCTCCCTCCATGGGATTCTCCAGGCAAGAATACTGGAGTGGGTTGCCATTTCCTTCTCCAGGGCATCTTCCTGACCCAGGGATTGAACCCGGGTCTCCTGCATTCCAGGCAGACGCTTTAACCTCTGAGCCACCAGGGAAGGTCCCTTCACATACAGTAACATACATGTTTCAATGCTATTCTCTCAAATCATCCCACCCTCACCTTCTCCCACAGAGTCCAAGAGTCTGTTCTTTATCTCTGTGTCTCTTTTGCTGTCTCACATATAGGGTCCTCGTTATCATCTTTCTAAAGTCCATATATATGTGTTAATATACTGTATCGGTGTTTTTCATTCTGACTTACTTCACTCTGTATAATAGGCTCCAGTTTCATCCACCTCATTAGAACTGATTCATATGTATTCTTTCAAATGGCTGAGTAATACTCCAGTGGTGTGTATATGTACCACAGCTTTCTTATCCATTCATCTGCTGATGGACATCTAGGTTGCTTCCATATCCTGGCTATTGTAAACAGTGCTGTGATGAACATTGGGGTACATGTGTCTCTTTCAATTCTGGTTTCCTTGGTATGTATGCCCAGCAGTGGTACTGCTGGGTCATATGGCAGTTCTATTTCCATTTTTTAAAGGAATCTCCACACTGTTCTCCATAGTGGCTATACTAATTTGCATTCCCATCAACAGTATAAGAGGGTTCCTTTTTCTCTGCACCCTCTCCAGCATTTATTGTCTGTAGACTTTTTGATAGCAGCCATTCTGACTGGCATAAGAGGGTACCTCATTATAGTCTTGCTTGTATTTCTCTGATAATGAGTGATGTTGAACATCTTTTCATGTGTTTGTTAGCCATCTGTATGTCTTCTTTGAGGAAATGTCTGTTTAGTTCTTTGGCCCACTTTTTGACTGGGTCGTTTATTTTTCTGATATTGAGCTGCATGAGCTGCTTGTATATTTTTTGAGATTAATTCTTTGTCAGTTGAAGAAGCACTACATTTAAGTGGTATTCCTTGCAATGAAATTGTACCTGTGTTTCTGACCCTGCCTGACCCCTCCATGGTCACATGAAAGTCACAGACATTCCCTTTCATCCCTGCAAGGTGATGCTCTGGTGCAGAGGGAGGACAGTGAGTAGTGGAGGTGGCCTGCAGGGGTGGCAGGTGTGCCCCTTCTGAACGTGCATGATCACACGCTGAGAACACATCTTTCTTGTTTTACCAAACTCACAAATACCCACCAATTTGTTCCCTTAAACAGCTTCAATGTGTTTCTTGTTAAAGAACATTTCTTTGTGAAAGCCTTTGAAAAAATACCCAAACACAAAGGAGTGAGTGGGACATGGCACAGCCGAGTTTCCCCAAAGTGGTGAGTCAGCAGGGGGTGGAAAAAATGTTATCACTGCCACTCCTTGTGGGAAAATTAAGGGCCCTTCCTTTACATCAAAATTTCCCTTTGTTCTTAATGAGATGACTGTCTGGAACACTCAGCCCACCGCTGAGAGCGTGACTTCTTGCTGGGCTTGGATTATTTGAGAGCTTGGCATCCGTTCTCAGAAGGCCATCAGGGGTTTCAAGGAGAGCCAGGCAAAAAGAGCCCACAGTGGACGTGCGGGTTGCCATACAGGGAAGTGGTGACTTGTTGATATACACGGCCACCTGCTCCATCTAATTCTAGCCAAAGACCAGACACAAATAAGCACCTCTCCCTGCAGCAGCTATGTGAACCAGAAGGATGGGGAGTTAAAAGGAGGAGGTGATCTAAGAGCAAACTGGAGAGGTTGGCCAGCCCCTGGGCTCTGGAAGAACGTGGATAGTGACATAGGTGTGCATGCTTGAGCATCAGAGCAGGTGGGGGGGTATCTAGGGAAAGGAGGGTCAGCCCCCCCAACCAAACCCCACGTTATGTCCCTCAGCATCTGATCCCCCCACCTCCCCTGTCTCACTATGCTGCCCCTGAAAGGTCAGGGTTGTCATCATGGGAGGACCTTATGTTCTTTCTCTTGCAGAAAGGGGGTTCAAGAGACAATGTTTTTGCAGAAACTTTTTTTTTAAATTGATCAATAGAAATTCTTCTTAGCCATTATATAGTCCCTCAAGGGAGTCACTAAGCCAGGAGCCGAAGAGATGATCTTCTTCCTTCTACAGGGAGAATCAGCCCTGTTGCCTAGAAAAACACTTTCCTACCTGGAGGCCCTCTCCACCCTGGGAATGCTCAGTCATTTGAGGAGGAAACAGTCCCACTGCAAGCTGATTTCTCAGCCTAAATGGATGCTTTCACTACAGGGAAATCTCAGGAGTGAGAGAAATTGCAGGGCCTGGGGTGAGAGCTGCAGTCATGCAGCTCTAGTAATTGCCACTTCAGAAGCCATGTGGCATGTCCTTCTAGAGCATATGATACTACTGCAGCATAACAATACCTGTTATACAGCACATGCACAAATGTATATATGAGCACATTTACATATACACATCACACACATAAGCCTTCTTGGAGGAGGTCACCATTAACCCCACCAAGAGAAACCAGAACTTACACAGGACTAGGGAAACAGACTCCTGGAGGGCACAAACAAAACTTTGCATGCACTAGGACCCAGGAAAAGGAGCAGTGACCCCACAAGAGACTGACCCAGGCTTTCCCGTGAGTGTCCAGGACTCTCTGGCAGAGGCATGGGTCGGCGGTGGCCTGTGGCAGGGTTGGGGACACTGAGTGCAGCAGTGCATGTATGGGACCTTTTGAAGGAGGTCTCCATTATCTTCATTACCTCCACCATAGTTTGGCCTCAGGTCAAACAACAGGGAGGGAACACAGCCCTGCCCATCAACAGAAAATTGGATTAAAGATTTACTGAGCATAAATAGCTAATAGCTGAGAAAAGAGGAGAAAGGCAAAGGAGAAAAGGAAAGATACACCCATTTGAAGGCAGAGCTCCAAAGAATAGCAAGGAGAGACAAGAAAGACTTCCACAGTAATCAATGCAAAGAAATAGAGGAAAACAATGGAATGGGAAAGATTAGGGATCTCTTCAAGAAAATTACAGATACCAAGGGAATATTTCATGCAAAGATGAGCACAATAAAGGACAGATATGGTACAGACTTAATAGAAGCAGAAGATATTAAGAAAAGGTGGCAACAATACACAGAAGAACTGTACAAAAAAAATCTTCATGACCCAGATAATCATGATGCTGTGATCACTCACCTAGAGCCAGACATCCTAGAATGTGGAGTCAAGGAGGTCTTAGGAAGCATCACAACAAACAAAGCTAGTGGAGCTGATAGAATTCCAGTTGAGCTATTTCAAACCCTAGAAGATGATGCTGTGAAAGTGCTGTACTCAATATGCCAGAAAATTTAGAAAACTCAGTGGTCACAGGACTGGAAAAGGTCAGTTTTCACTCCAATCCCAAAGAAAGGCAATGCCAAAGAATGTTCAAACTACCGTACAATTGCCCTCATGCCACACACTAGCAAAGTAATGCTCAAAGATCTCCAAGACAGGCTTAAACAGTATGTGAACTGTGAAATTCCAAATGTTTAAGCTGGATTTAGAAAAGGCAGAGGAACCAGAGATCAAATTGCCAACATCCGCTGGATCATCAAAAAAGCAAGAGAGTTCCAGAAAAATATTTATTTCTGCTTTATTGACTATGCCAAAGCCTTTGACTGTGTGGATCACAACAAACTGTGGAAAATTNCAATATGCCAGCAAATTTGGAAAAATCAGCAGTGGCCACAGGACTGGAAAAGGTCAGTTTTCATTCCAATTCCAAAGAAAGGCAATGCCAAAGAATGCTCAAACTACCGCACAATTGCACTCATCTCACATGCTAGTAAAGTAATGCTCAAAATTCTCCAAGCCAGGCTTCAGCAATACATGAACCGTGAACTTCCAGATGTTCTAGCTGGTTTTAGAAAAGGCAGAGGAACCAGAGATCAAATTGCCAACATCCGCTGGATCATCAAAAAAGCAAGAGAGTTCCAGAAAAATATTTATTTCTGCTTTATTGACTATGCCAAAGCCTTTGACTGTGTGGATCACAACAAACTGTGGAAAATTCTGAAAGAGATGGGAATACCAGAACACCTTACCTGCCTCCTGAGAAATCTGTATGCAGGTCAAGAAGCAACAGTTAGAACTGGACATGGAATGACAAACTGGTTCCAAATCGGGAAAGGAGAATGTCAAGGCTGTATATTGTCACCCTGCATATTTAACTTATATACAGAGTACATTATGTGAAATGCTGGGCTGGATGAAGCACAAGCTGGAATCAAGATTGCTGGGAGAAATATCAATAACCTCAGATATGCAGAGGAGAAGGCAATGGCAACTCATTCAGTGTTCTTGCCTGGAGAGTCCCAGGGATAGGGGAGTCTGGTGGGCTGCCATTTATGGGGTCACACAGAGTTAGACAACACTGAAGTGACTTAGCAGCAGCAGCAGATATGCAGATAACACCACCCTTATGGCAGAAAGCGAAGAAGAACTAAAGAGCCTCTTGATAAAACTGAAAGAGGAGGGTGGAAAAGTTGGCTTAAAACTCAACATTCAGAAAATGAAGATCATGGCATTTGGTCCCATCACTTCATGGCAAATAGATGGGGAACCAATGGAAACAGTGAGAGACTTGAGGGGCTCCAAAATCACTGCAGATGGTGATTGCAGCCATGAAATTGAAAGACGTTTGCTCCTTGGAAGAATAGCTATGACCAGCCTAGACAGTATATTAAAAAACAGAGACATTACTTTGCCAACAAAGGTCTGTCTAGTCAAACCTATGGTTTTTCCAGTAGTCACGTATGAATGTGAAAGTTGGACTATAAAGAAAGTTGAACGCCAAAGAATTGATGTTTGTCAACTGTGCTGTTGGAGAAGACTCTTGAGAGTCCCTTAAACTGCCAGGAGATCCAATCAGTCCATCCTAAAGGAAATCAATACTGAATATTCATTGGAAGGGCTCATGCTAAAGATGAAAGTCCAATATTTTGGCCACCTGATGGGAAGAACTGACTCATTGGAAAAGACCCTGATCCTGGGAGAGATTGAAGGTGGAAGAAGGGGATGGCAGAGGATGAGATGCTTGGATGGCATCACTGACTTGATGGACATGAGTTTGAGTAAGGTCCAGGAGTTGGTGATGGACAGGGAAGCCTAGTGTGCTGCAGTCCATGGGGTCGCAAAGAGTCGGACACAAGTGAGCAACTGAACTGAAACGGAAATCACCCACATCCATCCACATACAGTGCTGCCTGCCAATGAAAGAGCCCACTTCTCTGCTGTCTGTCATGCCCACAGTCAAGTCCTAACGGGTGGCAGTTCTGAGAATCTTTAATTCCTACATGTTCATTACTGAACACATTTTCTGGGTTGAATCGTGTTACACAAAGTGGTGTTGAAGTCCCCGCCCTCAGGACCTCAGAAGGGAACCTGCTTTGGCTACAAGATCGTGGCAGACAGAGGTGGTTAAGGTGAGGTCCTATAGGAGGTCCGTCATCCACACATCTGGTGCCCTTGTAAGAAAGAGAGGTGATGCTGGAGGTCAGGTGGGAAGAAGACACTGGGTCATACAGGTGGGGGTGGAGTGGGTCACCTATGAGAGGGTCACCTGTAAGAAAGAGAGATGATACAGAGATAGTCAGGAGGGAAGAAGACACTGGGTCATGCAGGTGCAGGTGTAGTGGGTCACTTATGAGAGGGTCACCTGTAAGAAAGAGAGGTGATGCAGGAGGTCAGGAGGGAAGAAGACACTGGGTCATGCAGGTGGGGGTGGAGTGGGTCACCTATGAGCTGAGGGACACCAATGATCCTCCATGAAGCACCGGGCAGCAGGAAGAGGCACAGAAGGAACCCCTTCTGTGGGCTCCAAAAGCAGATGACCCTGCCAACACTCTGATCCTGGATTTCCAGCTTCCAGAATCATGCGACAACACAACTGCAGCATTTTTTTTAGAGCAGCCCAAGGAAATGAACCTGGCACTGAAATGCCAGATTGGGAAGTGAAAGTGTGAATGTGTTAGTTGCTCAGTCATGTCAGAGTCTTTGTGACCCCATGGACTGTAGCCCGCAGACTACATCTATGCAACTCTCCAGGCAAGAGTACTGGAGTGGGGAGCCATTCCCTTCCCCAGGGAATCTTCCTGACCCAGGGATCAAACCCAGGTCTCCCACCTTGCAGGTGGATTCTTTACCAGCTGAGCCACCAGGGAAGCCCAGATTGGGGAGAGGGTGTGATTCATCTGATTACACCCCCCCACCATGTTTTCAGAAGCTCAGAGTCCAGCCAACAGTGGCCTCTACGTTGCCACCCCACGTGGAGTCACCAAGCTTTTTTAAAGATGAATTTGTCCAGTTTAACCCCAAGGTTCCCTTTTCCCTTGGAATTTCCACTTCAAATACTACGAGAGAGAGATAAAGGGAAAATGTAATTGGGATGGAAAGGGAGCGACCTTCTCTTTCCCAGAAGCCCTGCATGTCATTTATTTTAATTTATCCTAGGACATTTAGCTTAGATTGTGTCTCTCAAACTTATGTCTCCCACCCTCCGGGTCAGAAAGACAACCATGATTTCAGATGCCTCAAGGACATTTCTGGGCTGGTCCACAATCAGCAGTTAGGTTGATTTACTGACAAAGATCCTTCAGGTCCTAGTGAGCCTGCCTGGCAAGATCCACACTATCTAGGCAAAGTTGAAGGGTGGCGGGGGGCACTGGATAAACATTGAGTAAATTGGATCAATTGTCAAGAGCCACCCTGGATTTTGCCAAATGAGAATTTTCTTTGCCAACTGAGAATATGTATTTTTCATGAGAAAAAAAATACATATTTGTTACATAACCTAGATAATTTTGGACAAAAATCCCCAGACTTGTGGCTCTCATAGACAAGTAAATTTTTTAAATATAAATTTATTTATTTTAATTGGAGGTTAATTACCTTACTCTTTCACTTTGCCAAATAAAATGTCTAATATTGCTTATCATTAAATTTTTTTAAATAAGGAGGGGGCATTTTTATTGCACAAAGACAGAGGATTTAGTTTTCCTTCCTCCATGGGCTGGGGGCTTTGTCACAGACCAGCGTCAGCTCAGGGGTCAGCACTTAGAGACCAGTGGCTTCAGGAAGGTCATCACTCCCTACCTTGCTCTGTATCACATCCCAGATATGGGCCCAAGTCCAGCTCCCAGCCAGAGAAGGACCATCTGAGAGCTTCTGATGGACACAGAGAATGTTGGGAGGTGAACATCTGTCCATCCCACAAGCACAGCCCAGCATGGGGGTGTTTAGCAACGCTTGCTGATGACAGCAGCAGCAACCACAGTAACTGGCTCTACAGTCATTCTTCCCTGACATTCACATCATTAAAATACCCAAACTGTTGTCTTTGTCATCCCTAGGGCATATTTTTTAATTCCTGAGATAGCCCCACTGAACGATGACCAGACAGAAAATAGAAATGGTGAGGGTGGTCAGAGAAGGAGTGGTGGTAACATCTCAAAGATAAACTTGATCCCGGGATTCAGGACAAGGAATGACTCCCTAGATGTCAGAAGCACTTTATGGAAAACTACAAAGCGTGGAATCAAGACTACAGCTCTGTCACACCAAGTGTGTTATGAATAGCAATGATGACTTTAGAAAACTCACCCAGAAATGCCCACATGGTTAGGAGCTTGTTTTAATAAGATACAAGCAGTGCCTTCCACACTCCAAAGTGCAACCTTGAGAACCAAACGCCCCGGCCAGTCCAGCCCACCACACGTGTCAAGTGCAGAGAACAGTGAAGGTAGGTGAGCAGTGGTGAAGTCCCTGCATTTCCACCATCAACTGAGTCCTTGATATTAATTTAGGCATTTCTCACTTCTAGATAAAGTTACATAATATCATGCAAAAAGAACATGCATCATAAATGTGGTCTACCCATATGAATTTGGAAACAACCTGTGCTAGGATGCTCTCAGACTCCCTCCTTCAAGTTACGTGGGGTCAGCTGGGGAGGCGGGGGGTGGAGGCAGAGTGAGGAACAGATCGGATGGTTCCTTGTGACATGTTTTTCCTTCTGGATCCAGCATCTATGCATCTGAAAACCTAGTGTTGTCAAGTCCTCCTCAATGTAATGCTGAGAACTCTACAGAACAGAATTTACTGTCTCCATTTTATCCACGGGGAAAATGAGATTGAGAGAGAGGAAGTGACTGATGGGCTAAGCTCACTTAGTCGAGTCATGGTACAGCTGGGAGTCAGGTCCCATCCTGAATCCAGGTGTAAGGCTCTTTCCAGGTATAAACTCTGTTAAATCCTGTGGTTTTCTAAGGGTGAGTCTGTGGGCCCTGGACTCTGAGGGTAAGCCCACCACACCCTGGCCTTCACACTCACTGCCCCGCAGTAGTCACACTCAGCCTCCACCATGACCAGTCTAAAAGCCTGCTTAAATCTCAGGCTGGGGTCTCTCATACAGAACACACCCAATGCCATGACTACAGAGATGGAAAACATGGAATTCGATTTTTCCCTTCAGATCCCTATGAAGACCCACACAAAGACAGGAGGAATTGAAGGAGGTGTGTAGGACTAGGTTTTGCTGCTATTGCTTGGTTTCACTTTTCCTTAAAAAAAAGTGTTTATGAATCCATTGCTTTACAAACACAGAAAGGTGAAAAGAAATCAGTAAAATTAAACCACAAACATTGGGGGTTGGTAGGCACTGACTCACCTTTGTTATTGCGGACCCATATCCCCTCTTGTACTGTTCCCATGAAGGAATCCCTGCTTCCTGAGGGAGAGACCCTGGAGGGTGTGTGTGTGTGTGTGTGTACAGCAGAGGGATGTGTGTTCATGTGTGTGTACAACAGAAGGGAGGAAATGTATAGGTTTGTGTGCAGCAGAGGGTGTGTGTGTGTCTGTGTGTGCATGTGTATACAGCAGAGGGGAGGGTGTGTTTGTGTATACAGCAGAGGGGAGGTATGTGTGTGTGTGTGTGTGTGTGTGTGTGTGTGTGTGCATACAGCAGTGGAGAGGCTGGAGAGAGAAGGCTGTGATTCCAGCCACATCAGTTTCTTTCTAAAGATATAAGGAAATCCATTTGTAGCTGTAGACTTAAGCTATGTTCTCTAAGGTAACACTAACAGCAAGAAAACTAATCTTTTTGTTTGTCCAATTCTTTAAATATCTATCTTCTACTTGGCTGGCTCCAGATTCAGTGTGGAGGAATCAAACGTTATGTTCACTGCAAAGTCCCACACTCAACTCCGAGCAATCCCCTGCAGTCTACATTATCTTCATGTTACAGAGGAGAAAACGGAGGTTTAAGCCCTTAAGTAACTTATTCACTTCCATGCACCCGATGGCAAGTGTGTGTGTGTGTGTGTGTGTGCATACAGCAGTGGAGAGGCTGGAGAGAGAAGGCTGTGATTCCAGCCACATCAGTTTCTTTCTAAAGATATAAGGAAACCCATTTGTAGCTGTAGACTTAAGCTATGTTCTCTAAGGTAACACTAACAGCAAGAAAACTAATCTTTTTGTTTGTCCAATTCTTTAAATATCTATCTTCTACTTGGCTGGCTCCAGATTCAGTGTGGAGGAATCAAACGTTATGTTCACTGCAAAGTCCCACACTCAACTCCGAGCAATCCCCTGCAGTCTACATTATCTTCATGTTACAGAGGAGAAAACGGAGGTTTAAGCCCTTAAGTAACTTATTCACTTCCATGCACCCGATGGCAGATCAGGAATTAAACCCTGGTCTGTTGAAGCCTGAAGTCTGTGCGTCCACCCACTGAATCCCCAGGCTGGCACACTGAGTCCCCTGGGTGACTTCACAGACTCAGGGGCTGTTCTCCTGACTTTGTACGTGGGGTCCACAGGAGGAGCTGAAGCAGAAACCTCAGCAGTTCAAACCCTGCCTCAGTCTTGGAATGATAAGTAAACAGCAGCCTACCACAATCCCCAAATCCATGCACACAGAGAGTCAAGCAAGTCACAAATCTCTCCTCGATGGAAGGTGGGCATCGCATGGTGACCGAACTACCCCGAGGCGCTGACACACTTAGGACAGGCCACCTCTCTCCTAGGTCTAAACTCTTGCTCCAAAAAGCCTGGTGCAGCCCCCGAAAGCCCAGAGGCATGGTCTTCCCCGAGCAGCCCTGGACTGAGCACCAAGGTCCCGCTGTCCAGCCTTCGTCCTCTGCCTTCTCCACCGAGGGCTCCTGAGAAGCAACCCTCAGGCTACAGAGCCAGAACAGAAGCAGAGCCTGGCCCCAGCAAGTCACTGCTTTGTCCCCGCCCAGCCCTTCCACCCAGCCGCCGCTGCCTGGAGCTCAGGGCCACTTCCAGGGCGTTATTCACTCAGAAGTCCCCTGCTTCCCGCCCCACCTGCCCCTGCTCCAGAGTCGACTGGTTCTACCTTGCGCTTGCCAGCCTGAACACACGCCACCTCAGAGAACCTCAGTCACTAACTGGAAAACCGTTCCCTGCATCAGATAACAAAGGTCCATCTAGTCAAAGCTATGGTTTTTCCAGCAGTTATGTATGGATGTGAGAGTTGGACCAAAAAGAAGGCTGAGCACTGAAGAATCGATGCTTTTGAACTGTGGTGCTGGAGAAGACTCTTGAGAGTCTCTTGGACAGCAAGGAGATCCAACCAGTCCATCCTAAAGGACATCAGTCCTTAACGTTCATTGGAAGGACTGATGCTGAAGCTGAAGCTCCAGTACTGCAGCCACCTGATCTGAAGAACTGACTCATCAGAAAAGATCCTGATGCTGGGAAAGATTGAAGGCAGGAGGAGAAGGGGTTGATGGAGGATGAGATGGTTGGAAGGCATCCATGATTTGATAGAGAAGACTTTGAGCAAGCTTCAGGAGTTGGTGATGGACAGGGAGGCCTGGTGTGCTGCAGTCCATGGGGTCACAAAGAGTCGGACACAACTGAGCAACTGAACTGAACATCAGACAGAGAAATGAAAGTGTTTCCTTATTTCAGTTACTTCCCTTTCTCACTTCCCTGGTGGCTCAGATGGTAAAGCATCTGTCTACAATGCAGGAGACCTGGGTTCTATCCCTGGGTTGGGAAGATCCCCTGGAGAAGGAAATGGCAATCCACTCCAGGACTATTGCCTGGAAAATCCCATGGACAGAAGAGCCTAGTAGGCTACAGTCCATGGGGTCGCAAAGAGTCGGACACGACTGAGCGGCTTCACTTCCCTTCCCTTTCCAAGCCAAGAAATGAAAACAACTCTGCTCATAAAAATTTTTTTTAAAGTCCAGATTTTTTATTTTGAATGTAGCACAGAAGCTGAACTTATTTGTGTACATGTGGTGCATGATAAGTTAATTGCTTACTCTGGAGAAAACAGGAGTCCATCAGTCTCTGTCCTCCAGCCACCCTCCCATCCCTCAACCCAGATGAAAAGAGCAGGCTTAACAGGGAGAGACCAGAATAAGAGGTAGGTTCCAATAGTACAGAGGTATTTATTGACTCCAAACAGCTGAGTTGTGTGCAGGTACTGGGAGGGCAGGGTAAAGACAGACAGGGTCTCAGTTCTAAATGAGTTTATGCTCGTCAGACAAGAGTTGTGCCCTCCTATGTCTGCATGTGAAAGCACCCTGTCAGTTTCATCTTATCCTTTCATTTGCTTAAGTCTTGCAAAAGCCTGTCCTTTTCCCTCCCTAGAAAGAGTGTCTTCAGGACTGTGCATCATGTTAGAAGCATCCACGGCACTGATTTAAGAATATGAACACCATCTGACGCTCCAGTAGAAAAGTACTTTGAACAGAAACCGATCTGAACATCCTTCACCCAGGGAATGGGAAAAGGCAGCCTGAGTGGACGAGGGGGTCTTGTCACCTGAGCTGAAACTTCAGTTAGCAGGTGGCTTTGCGAGAGCAGCATTTCACCAAGGCAGCTGCCGCCACTTCCCCTGCTACCTTCAAGACAAAGTCAGGCCCCTGGCATCGCCCGCTCACCTCTACATCCTCACCTCACAGATGCTCTATTGGCCAACAGCTCCCCGAGGGCGGGTCCATGCTGAGGAACTGCCTTCTCGGTCTCTTGCTCTCTATTAAGTAGTGACTGATACATGTATCAGGAAGGACGGAGGGGTACAGAGGATGCTGGTGGACATGGGAGGCGCATCTGTTGACATCAGTTGATACCCTCATTACCCGAAAATAAGGAGGTGTTTCAGATCTTTCATGATCCTCTCCCCCCACCAGCGATGTGGTTCGGAGAGTAAGTATTTCAAGATTCAGGACTCCTTGTGACTTGGAATTGGCCAGTAATCTGAGCTCTCAGCATGGGCATGTGGGCAGGTACGGCCCCTTGGGAACTCCACTTCCTAAGCTTCTTGAGGGCTGCAGTGAGGGAAGTCTGTCCCAGCCTGACAAATGATGAGTTACTGGAGACACCAGACCAACTGTCTGAGCAAGACCACGCCCAGTCTGTGGGATGACTGTCCTGCAGACCCTGCCTGGCTTTTTATCACTCCTGACTCTGTAGATCTCAGCAGAAAGCTTGGGACGGGGGACTCCTTCCTGGAGAGAAGGGCCACCCTGGGTGCATTTCGTGTGGTCATCACAACAGCTATATTCCAACCATTCTTGGAACTGATGGCTTTGCCCTTGAGCCCAGGTCAAAGGAGAGCACTGAGTCTCATACTCAGGGTAACCCTGCCCGTAAATTCTGAAATAGAAGTTGGAGGAATAAACCCGACCACCATGGATGAAGTTCATTTTGCTAGAGCAGCGATTTAGTCCAGCGCTGTGAGTGCTGCTCCATGCCTCACGAAGTCTAATTCCTGATCTGAGCTCAGCTCTGAATATCCATGTGGCTTGGGAAAACTCTCCAGCTTTAAGAAGCACCTTCTCCTTGGCCCTAAACTTAGGGGTCGGGCCTGACCCTCAGATGGAGACTTCCATCTCTCATATCCAAAGCTAAGTCCAAAAGAACCTCCCCGTTCCCTGACCTCCTGCCTTCTGTGACCAGCAAAGCGCTTTTACCAAAATGGAATTGCTGAAAATATGAACAGGAGAGGTCAATATATTGAGCTGCATGGCCTTTTCCCATTCTGAGAGTATTTTACATCTTTATGTTCTTACACTCAGAAAACTCTAGTCTGTGCCAATCTACATCAAATGGCGAGGGAGCAGGCGGGAGGAGGGACCCATGTAAAACCTGCGATCCAGGTCTTTCAAATGGCAAACTCATTACCTCCTCGTGTCCTGACGGGCTCAGTGATGGCATGGCTGGTTGAGGCCCTTCTGGCGGCTCAAGCCCACGCACAGGACTGTGTGTCACGTGGGTCACAGCAGGGCTTGGCAGCAGACACTGAAAATGTCAGGAATCAAGAGAGGGGTTTGGGAGTTGTCACTGAGGACTGGACTGGGGAGCGGCTGTGTGGTTTGCAGTAAAAACAAGCAACGACCAACTAGAAAACGGCCTGTGCGATTAGCAAGATGGAACGGATGGCAGGCAGAAAGAAAGGACCAGGAGACAGAGTAGGAGCATTTATACAGGGAATAGACATGAAGCACGCTAAACCCGTGAAAGAAAGGGGCCATTTAATTTTAAAACAGCTGCATAAAAGCACACTGGATGACTCAGGATAAGTAATACTTGTATGAATGAGTGCGCCATAATTATTTGTTGAGCACCTTGCCTATTGTTGGCAATGGGAGTGGAGAGGGTCACATAAAGTGACTTCACCTCCCTGAGAACCGCAGGGTGAGGGGGTGGCTTATTCTGTTATCTCCAGTCACCGCCTCAAGGGGGAGACAGGGGATGGGGATGGAAGGAAGACAAGATACAAACAGAAACAATGTAAAGAAAAATATCCCACCCTTGGTGTTATACTACAGACCAGAGCGACCCAACAGAAATACAACATAAGCCACAAATGTTATTTTTTGCCACAAATGTAATTTTTAATATTCTAGTAGCCACATTGTTAAAAAAAAAAAAGTTTAAAAGCTACAGTGAAGTTATTTTAACATATTTCCTTCAACTCAATATATTGAAAATACTGTCAATCTCATCACATGGGCCAGCCACATTTCAAGTGTGGAGCCACGCAGGGCGAGTGGTCTCAGTGACAGACACAGTATAGACATTGGCGGGTTTCTTCTGTCAAAATGTTGAGTCGAAAGTACCAACAAAGAGGCTTCCCCGGTGGCTCAGGGGTTAAGAATCAGCCTGCCCATGCAGGAGGCATGGGTTTGATCCCTGATTCCGGAAAATCCCACATGTCTTGGAGCAATGAAGGCCATATGCTCCACAACTCCTGAGCCAGTGCTCTAGAGCCCAAGAACCATGACTACTGAGCTCGCCCAACGTGACTGCTGAAGCCCACACGCCTAGAGCTCACACTTCACAACAAGAAGGGCAACTGCAAGGAGAAGCCCACACACCGCAACTAGAAAGCACCCCCCACACTCGCCACAACTAGAGAAAAGCCTGTGTGCAGCAACAGAGAAATAAGAAGAAATAAAACTACTATTTTTTAAAAGCCAGCAAATTAATGGGCCAAGTGGGAGTGGTATCTTCTAGGAGAGAGGGGAGTGGGGTTGCCATGGGAACTGGGGGCAGCTTCTGGTCCACCCAAAGGAGAAGCCTCGGTGCCTCTGGTCCCAGGAGATAACCACGGGAAAGGAAGAGGAAGCAGTCACCATGAAGAGGGCTACCCAGGCGAGTTCAGGGGATGACCACAGAGACCAGCCTAGAAGAGAAGGGACTCCCTGATGCCAGCGGGCCTCCCTGAATTTGGAGAGCATCCTGCAGGAGGCAAAGAGATTGGGAGCTGAGATCTAAGGGGCTTTGTCCTCCACCACCAAGCTGCTGCCTCCCTAAGGATGGACGTTGGACTTGTCTTTCTGCCCACTGACCTCTGTTCCCAGTCCTGTTCCCTCTTCTGGGTAAACTCTAAGCACCTTCTGGGCAGCAGTGATGGAAATGTACCTCCCTATGTAAATGGGAGGCGGGGGTTAAAGAAACAGACATCAGTGAGGGAGCTTGCTCGCCTTAAACTTGTTCTTCCAGGGCTGAGTTGGCAGAAAGAAGAGCTACAAGGCACCCAGCCCAGCACCTCAAGCTCGCCCCTGCATCTGTATCCTGCTTCCCCAAGACCAGAGAGTCTGCACCGACCCGGAGGTATTCCTGCTGGACACTGTGCCTCCACCTCCATGAGACAGCTCGGGGCCCTGTGGCCAGAGCTGCTCCTGAGCAGCAGGCAAATCCTAAAGGCCAACAGGCTGACTGTGCTCAGCATCCAGCTACCAAAGAGGTCACTGCCTCTCAAGTCAAGTGCTTAAAAGGGAGACAGAAAGACAAGAGGGACCAGACACAGGGGCCAGCCTAGAGAAATGAGAAATGAAGACTGCTGGGATCTAAATGAGGCCACAGCCCAAGCAAAAGACCCCCTGACTACGTGGTGCTTAACCCACCTGGAAATTAAATCCTGGGGGAACATCTAAAACATCCAGATACTCAGACTCTACTGCAGGCCAGCTAACTCACAGTCTCAGGGGAAGGGGCCCTGCAAGCCATGGTTTCTCTTTGTTTCNTAAATGAGGCCACAGCCCAAGCAAAAGACCCCCTGACTACGTGGTGCTTAACCCACCTGGAAATTAAATCCTGGGGGAACATCTAAAACATCCAGATACTCAGACTCTACTGCAGGCCAGCTAACTCACAGTCTCAGGGGAAGGGGCCCTGCAAGCCATGGTTTCTCTTTGTTTCTGATTTTTCAAATGCCTCCCGTGATCCTTGTGAACAGCCAGAGTTGAGACTTCTGCTCTAGACCATCCGGCCAGCTCACAGGAGACTGACTGCAGCAGGGTGCAGGCCAAAGATTCATGGAATGAAGAGTGTGGGGACTTCCTTGGTGGTTCAGTGCTTAAGACTCTGAGCATCCACTGCAGGAAGCACAGGTTCGATCCCTGTTCCAGGAGCTGAGATCCGACATACCACGAGGTGCAGCCAGAAATAAACAAAGACGTGCGTCATGTATACTAAGATGATTTCTTTAAAAAAGAGTGTGCATTTGCCTGACTGACTCTGCCTTCCCCACCCAGGCTACTTCTCTTGGGAATGTTAAGGGGGCGGAACAGCAGTGACAGCCTCGGGGTGCTCTGAACTTGGAAGACTTGGCTAACACCATCCCACACATGGGCAAACACAGGCTCAGCCCGTCACGGCTCACTCGGTTTTTACTGAAATCTTCAAAGGACACCATCAGAGACATGTGGGACTTGTGCCCATGGCTAGGACACTGGGACAGTCATCTGCGTAAGAAATAACAAGGGCAGGATTATTCTGGAAGGCGGTGGTGGCTTTTGCTGAAATGGTGGTGGTTTAGTTACTAAGAGCCGTGTCCGACTCTTGTGATCCCATGGACTGTAGCCCACCAGGCTTTTCTGCCCATGGATTCTCCAGGCAAGAATACTGGAGTGGGTTGCCATTTCCTTCTCCAGCAGATCTTCCTGACCAAGGGATTGAAGCTGGGTCTCCCGATTGCCAGCAGATTCCTTACTGAATGAGCCACCAGGGATGAGGGTTATATAACAGAGGATCGGGTTGATGCCATTTGCTGGTTTCTAATAAACAACACTGATTTAAGAAACTTTCATGAATGATTAGACAGATACCTATGATTATCTCTCCTTTATATTTTGATTGTAAAATTGACTTGAAATGATATCTATTTACACATTTTTACCACCAATTCTGTCAAACCTGGGTCTCTTGCATTGCAGGCAGACTCTTTACTGTCTGGAGCACTAGAGAAGCCCTTGGCTGGTCCCAAATTCTGGGGCCCACAAAGATCTGCTGGTCACTGGGCATGCTGGGTCTCCACAGGCTTGGGCAGGGAGGGGGTACCCACTCACTCTGTGCTGTTCTGACCAGGTTGCCAGGCAGCTGTGCAGGTGCAAAAGGCACCTGGGAAGAGGGGCCACAAGCAGACCCCAGGGACCCCCTTTCCTGGCACTCCAGCTCCCTGGTGACCCAACGAGGTGACTGCTCTCCTCGCCTGTAACAGTGGCAGGAGCCGTTGGAGAAGCCTGCCTGCCGCAGCATCGCAGTCCTCCGCTGTCATGCACGGGTGCATGGGGGCACCTCAGGAGACCTGCAGGGGCAGCACCCAGCACATGGAAGCTGAGCACTCCCATGGCTGAGTCCAGAGGCAGTGAGTGGAGAATGCTGGGTTAGAGAGTTTGGAGCCTTACCTGACTGCAATGAACCGACAAGCAAAACCTACATGACCTAGTTCACTCTGTCCTATGTAGACTGCCAAGGGGAAGAGACCAGCCTCTTAGCAAGCTGCCGGGGTGACTGGATGCTGAGTGATGGGCAATGAAGATAGGAGCCAAGCAGGAAGCAAGTCCCACCCTGGGCAGCGGGGCCACCCTCCACATTGCTCCCCAGCTTCTCTGGGGCAGCTACAGACATAGCACAGACACTGGGCAGGCTCCTGCAGCTGGTCTGGGGCTGGAGGCCAGGGCCCGTGACCAGGGCTAGCAGAGGAGCAGAATGGTTAACAGACAACTGCCAGAGGCCACAGACGCTGCCCCACGGGGGCACATGTGACATGCCTGGGTTCCCAGAACTCCCTGGAGGGGCTCCCACTCTCACCAGGTGTGGGGGCGAGGCTGGAGAAAGACAGGTCTGAACTACTGCTGTGACTGAGGAACAGGGTTCTCAAAATAAACAGACGCTTCTGTTGTTCCCACTTGGGGACACCGGAATTTTCATAAGTTTCAAAACCTCAAATTAGAGGTGTTTTCAGCCGTCATCTGAAATGCTCAGGTGTTTGGAGCTTGGGGACCTGGGGCAAGGGTGTTGCACGCCAGGTTTTAAAAATCACGTCTCATCACCAATTGCCTCCTGAGCTGGAACACCAGACCATGTCAACTGTGCCACGCAGAGCGCCACACACAGGGTCCTGTGGTCAGATGGAGCCCGGGCTCGGCACTGTGCCAGCTACACCTTTGCAAAGCAAGTTTTCGGGTTTTACTGTTAATTTTTTTCTCTTAATTTTTGTGTGTTCTGAAAACCTTGCTGATGCTACTTTGTTACCCACAAAAGGTGACAATACGTCAGCTTTAAAGAAGGGATAATAGATGCTACACGGAGAGCTGTTGGCACGCTGTGGGCCCAGCACAGATGCTCCCAAGGTCAGGGGTAAGGTATGATCTGCCCAGCCCCCAGAGCCAACCTCCCCGCCCCCAGGCCTGGGCTCATCAATTGTCTCGCTGTCCTCACTCCATCCACCCTCAGCCATATGGATGCTTCCGCAGGGTTTTGCTAACCTTTCCCAGAATGCCAGCATCCTCTGCCCTCCTCACCCCAGGCCCCCTGCCCACGAGGCTCNTGTCTCGCTGTCCTCACTCCATCCACCCTCAGCCATATGGATGCTTCCGCAGGGTTTTGCTAACCTTTCCCAGAATGCCAGCATCCTCTGCCCTCCTCACCCCAGGCCCCCTGCCCACGAGGCTCCCTGCTCTCCATCACCACCCACCACCTCTTCCCAGCAGCTGTCATTCATCAGCATCCCACATCTCCCAGCTCCCTCTTGATCACAGCGACTTCCACCGCCCTGGGAGGGTTTGTCCCCACTCTCCTGAGCCCCGGCCCTCCCAGTGGCCACAACATCTGAGCACAGACTGAACAACGTGGATGAAACGCCCAGTCTCGGCATTTCACTCCCACTGCGCTTCTGAAATGTTCACAGGAAAGTGCCGGAGGCTCTTTTGAAGGCCCACAAGCTCACAGAGCCCTGGACCTCCTCCCCGTGGCCTGTGGCCGCTGTGGATGTGCGGTTCAGTCAGGGTAGGCTCAGTGGTGCATCCGCCAAGAGAATGGCCTGGCGGTTCTAGAAGCTATTTATCAGGCCCATCCTGGAGAGCCACATCAATATGGCCATCGGTGAAGCAAAGCAGAGGCTATAAAAATACCATCTTTCCCAAACAAGGCTCCTAATCAAACAAAGCCCCGTGCTGGCTGGGACAGGCTTGTGTTCTGATACAGAAGGGCCCTTTCCGTCTTTAAAACAGACCATTAAAACATGGAGCACTTGGCTCACAGAAGTCTAAATCAAAAGGGAGGGGAAAAAAGAGAGCGGTCTTTTTTTCCCGAGAGTAATAATGCTGCTCCCAGCTCCTAGAAGAGCTCATTGCAATAGAGATACAGTAATACTATTTTTTTTTCCCCATTGTGGTTTCCCCATTCCTTTCCAACTCCCTGAAAAATCTCCTAGACATTCACACTTGCCCCTTCCTTCCTCCAGGAATCCCTGCCTTTTATGTCCAGGCATAACACAGTGATTATGCTGTGATCCTCTCAATATTATTTTGATGTTTTGCCAGTAAATAAAGATACAGTTTGATACACATGCTGGAAGGGAAAGCATCATCATTACCTCCTGAGCTGGAATGACAGCGCCCGGCACCCTCTCCAGTTCCCCAGGGCGGGACCTGGCGCAGCACCACCACAGTCACTGCGATGCTCGCTCCCACAGGGCCCCTCTGACCTACTCCAAAATGCGACTTCATAAAGCACATTCCAGACACCCTGGGTGACTTCCATCTTGCAGCGCCTGCAGGATGGAGGGAACATGTGGATGCAAGGAAAAGGGCCGCTCCATGAATGAGCCACAGAGTGTTACAGTGGATGCCCCATCTCACTCTCCATCACCTGGCAGGCTGCAAGGGGCCTCGCATCATGGCTGTAGAAACCCTCATGCAGCTGAGACTGCACACAGGGCTGTTCTTCTCTGGACTGCAGGCTGGAGAGGAGGGTATGAGGCAATACCAAGAGGGTAGAGGGACAGGAAGGCAGGCCACGGGGCCAGGATCACAGGAGAAGGGCTGTGAGGATGACGTCCATGTCCACATCGCCATGACTGAGGCTGCAGGGAGGATGGCTTCACACACAGCAGCCACCCTGGCGAGCCTGCATCTCAATCCAGAAGTCTGCTGTAAATCTAAAACTCAGCTGCTTTAGGTCTGGACAGAGTGCGGTGTCAGGGAAGGAAGGTCACAGCATGACTGACTCGGCCCAGCAAACAGGCACAAACGACAATCACAGAACATACTCTGTGCTTCTCTCCACTGCCCCCTATTTTCAATCCCCTCTTCCTATCACCCTGGAGACACACACCCTCTAAGTCCCTGGTGGGTACACGGTAGAGAGGGAAAAGGCAGTATCTGTGATTTTACTGTATTTATTTTTTTATTTACAAAATGTACTTGTTGTTTAGGGGCTTCCTGGTGGCTCAGTGGTAAAGAATTTGCCTGCCAAATCCGGGTCACCCAGGAGACCCAGATTTGAGCCATGGGTCAAAAAGATCTCCTGGAGAAGGGAATGGCTACCCACTCCAGCATTCTTGCCTGGAGAACTCCATGGACAGAAGAGCTTGGTGGGCTAGAGTCCATAGGGTCGCAAAGAGTCAGACACCACTGAGCGATCTAAACAACACCAGCTTGATATTTATAGTTGAAAGCCAGAAAGCTGATTATCTCAGAACTCCATGAGCCCTTAGGAAAGCGAACAGATTTCGGCTGATGAGTTGTCATCCTGAGGATGTCTGATAGGTAATTCTTTGGGATCCAGGACCCATCATGCAACTGCAGTAAAAACCAGTACTAAAGAACTAACGTTCTGATTCCATCTTTCATGCCCCATGTGCCGTGGAGAATCAACACAGTAAACAGTCCAAGTGCACCACCAGTGACTGTCTTGACCATCCTGCTGCTGCTGAGTCGCTTCAGTCGTGTCTGGCTCTGTGCGACCCCAGAGACGGCAGCCCACCAGGCTCCCCTGTCCCCGGGGTTCTCCAGGCAAGAACACTGGAGTGGGTCACCATTTCCTTCTCCAATGCATGAAAGTGAAAAGTAAATGTGAAGTTGCTCAGTTGTGTCTGACTCTTAGCGACCCCATGGACTGCAGGCCACCAGCTTCTTCCATCCATGGGATTTTCCAGGCAAGAGTGCAGGAGTGGGGTGCCATTGCCTTCTCCAGTCAAGTATTAATAAACAATTGACCAGAAGAAGTAAAGCCCAAGGCTGAAGTCTGTGTCACGGCGGGTCTCGAGCCCTCCTCGAGAAGCCCACATGGCCCATCCTGCTACACACAGGTGCCCATCTGGGTGGATGCTGGTGGGCCGGTCTCACCTGAGGAGTCTGCTCTATTTAGAACTTCCTCATTACACCCTCAGAAAACAAACCCCAGAAAGAAAAAAAAAAGAATCCAGATGGTTTGTGAGCAAGGAAAATATTGGACAGAGCTTTTCCTTTCAAAGTTCTCTCAGGAGCACAGCTGGATCCTGGTGCGAGAGGAGCTAGGGAACTCTCAGTGAGCACTGCCAACAGCGAGAATGATGTGACTTTCTGGGAAGTGGTGGGGAGAGGCTCCACCTCTCCTGAAAAAGCCATCACCGTGGGGCCACATGAGGCCACAGCTCTGGACCACTGAGCGGGGTTCTCATCAGCAACAGCAGCATGAGGCAGAGTCCCCAGAGGCAAAGAGGCTCACAGGGAAAAATGCTCATGAGTCTGCAGAGGCGATCCCACTCACAGATGGGAGAGTACCACCCGACTCCCCTGGTGCCCGTGACTGGGGCTGAAGCCAGCATGCCCCACAGAGCAGGCATCCTGCCTACCCGACCTGGCCTGGCTGATGCCTGCCCTCTGCTCCCCGTCAGGTCAGACCAAGCACTCTTCCCCTCTGGTCTCTGCTCATTTTGGGAGGGGCCCCCAAGTTGGTGAAAGACACGCCCTGAAGAGCCCACATTTGGAAAAAGCATCACCAGGCTGAGAAGATGTGTGGTGACCACATCATACTCCATTGACATGAGCCTTGCTTGAGAGCCACAGGGTGGGACCTGCTTAGGAGATGAGTTATCGTGGACAAAAGGTGTCTCAAGGGCAAAGGGACAGCAGATGGGGAGTTCCAAATCTGACCCCTCCCACTGGAGGGGACCCTGAGAACACCCCTCAGTAAATAACCGAAGGATAAACAACATACAGCTAATGCACAGCTTTAAAGATCTCTTTCATAGGACAAATGCTGCTTTAGAATTGGTACTTTCTTCAGAGAAATACTAAAAGCTTCTTTTAGAGCGACGGTAAAACCAGGCATTACGGGGAAGTCACAGAAGATGAAGGCAGGCATGCTTCCAAAATCAAAGGCATCTGAAGTCTCAGCATTGACAACAGATCTAAACTTCAATAAAGAACATGGAGAGTTAGGATCTGAAAACAGGGTAGATGATGATGACTTCCTATTTTAAAATCCACACTCCTGAGTATGTGAGGAAACGAGAAATAAGCAGAAAAGATCACCGGGTGTCTCTAATGGAAAACAGTACATTGTTTCCAGCACACCCCACTGGGCCATCTCGTCTCAGCCTTTCATTGCCTGTGAGCTACTTTACAACTCTGTAAATTGTAGACAATTGATAGCAAAGCAAAATAATCCAGCTATATACGTGGGAAAAAATTGCTGCAGTTTCAGTCAACTTCCCCCTCCCAACTCAGAAAATGCCAGTTCCCGGTCCATTTGGAAACTGATTTCAACATCCCTTTATCCCATATACTTTTGTATGTCTTTGACTTCTTTCAAGACGGACATAACATCTGCCTGGTTTCCTCATGAATAATGAGTTAAACGAAATATTATTCACTTTTATGCATATGTGAACCATCGTTTTTACCTTTTCTGAAACTTGTCTTTTAACAAGCAGCCAGGGGTGCTCCATAAAAAGATGAAAACAGACTATCACAGAATGAAAAAAAAAAAAATGTCAGCAAATGTTCAAGGATTAGGGTGACGAAGACAGAGTATGTCTTCTTGAATAAGCATGAGAAATCTCCTTTAGCCACATCTAATGTTTCCATCTGTTTAGCAGACCAGGGGGATTTCTAGTAGAAATACTCAGAATACACAACGATTACATCTGTACTTTATGTAGGTTGTGGTCAGTAGGTTAGCATTTGCGATACCATCATGGTTCCTCCTGGTCCAGAGCAAGACACTGCCATCAGCCCATGTTTGACCTTCACAATCTGAAGAGAAGACCCTTCCAGGTGCTCTGGGCCAAGGTGCCCGAGTCTCATGCCCTCTTGGCAGCTGCACTAAAGATTCTGACCCTATAGTTGACAACAGGAGAGCTCCACGGTACATTTTATGAGACCGTGACTCAATGCACCAAAAGTTATAGACACAAGGAATGTGTATCATTTTGGTCCTCAGAATTGCATCTGACATTGCCCCTCTGTACTTTTATTTCCCTAGAATTTTATACGATATTTCAAGTGTGTGTGTTAAGCATGCCAAGTGTCATCATCTGGGAATGAAGAATGGACCAACTTTTCTCAGACCCAGTCATGTACTCAACTGGCATATTGACAAAATATATTTCAACCCTGTGTTCTTCTTTTAGTAAAAGGCAAAAATTATTTGTGAAGCCCTTAGTAGAAATGGAATTGTTATAATTCACTTATTTTATGAAGTCCATTTTTAGTAAATAGATTAACATAGAATTCACGAGCACCCATAAAATGAGATGACTTGCTGAGGTGAAACGACCATCTTTTGGCATTCGGTCCCCAGTAATTTCTTTTAATTGCATCGTTGACACTGATCCAACACTCACATTTTCTTCACCACAAGCAGACGCAAACCCAGCAACAGGGAAAAGCCATACCTCTATGTGCCCCACACACCACAGGAGCCACCGAGCAAGATGGCCAGGGATTGGCCAAAGGCTTCTTCCAAGGGACTTAGAACTGGGTCAGCCTTGAGCTCTCTCTCTCATGAAGATGCTCAAAACAATAATCAAACAGCACTTACCTAGGGAGAGAAAAAAGGGAGAAGGCAGAGAGAAAGGAGCGTTAGTGTTGACAACAACCACTCTGTTCCGTAGAGTTGATCTATTTTAAGCAAAGTGATGTTTCATGCAACTCAAGCGCCCCACAAGCTCTGAGTCAGACTTGGGTTTCAAATGCACACAGGTAAAGGTCAGGAATTGGGGAAATAGGGCATATTTTTGCAAAGGCCACACAGCTAGCTGTTTGTTCTCTTTTAGAATCCAGCGTCCTTATCCAGGTGCATTTAGCGGCCAAAACCTGGGACTCCTAACAAGAGACTGGCTGGGGAGTTCATCATGTGCCAGAAAGCAGGGAAAATGCATGCAACCCAGCTGCCTTAATGATTATGGAGGTTCTGAAGCTATGTGGTTCAGATGCTGAGAAGATTGAACTAATAAAAAAGAAATGAGAGAACTGTCATTGCAGATTACATGGTATTTATTCCAAAATCTGTTCATTATAGAAATTTGCAAGACAAATGGCTTTTTAGGAAGGAATGGCAGCATTTTCTTCCTGGTTAGTGCAGAACGAGAAACCCAATTTGTCTGGAGTGTGGCCTCTGTGTTTTCTTCAGACGTGCCTGGCTCTAAATCCTAGTAAAATTCCTGAACATATTAATCAAGAGGCTAGTGAAAACATGTGACATTTGTAGAGTTCTACACCATCTGCAGAGGCTCCCATCGACACGGTCTCTTGAGTCTCAAGGTGAGACTGCATCATGGGTGAGACAGGTATGGCCATCTCTGCTCCTTCCCTCTCCTGCCCCACCTCCATGTACCCCCTTTTCCCCTTCTCCCTCTCTTTCTTCCTTTCATTTTACAGAAAAGCAACCTGGGGCCCAATTAATTTACTCAGCTTGCCCAAATCACACTCAAGGAGAATGGCCACAAAGAAGCTCCAGGACTGGACTTCAGTTCCCCAGTTTCCTATTGTTTGCTCTTGATTGAATCTCAGACACTACAGAGAGCTAAGAAGAAATGCAGAGGAAAGAAAAAAGAGGAGGCAGAAGGGGGGAATGAGCAAACCGAGGAAGACGGAGAGAGTAAAAGAATAGGGAAGTAAGGCAGACCACAGTTCTGCAGCGAGTTCCTTGTTAAACACATTTGCACAAGAACACATACTCTCAAGAAACTCCATAAAAGGAGTCGCTATTATTCAACTATCATTCATTCCTTTACATCTATTGATCCAGGGGAGACTTGATTAGAATGGAAGACATAACTCCTTTGGCGGCTACTGTTGAACCATCTGCCTTAATAGCTAAATAATATCGGTCGAGGGAACCACTGTGTCCAAGAAATGTCGTTTTACAGAAAAGAAAAAAAAAAACAAACCTCTAAAAGGAATATGTTCCAGTGATGTGTAATATTTTAATCCCCTGGCATTGAGGAATGGTTAATTCCTGGCTGACTCATCAACAAGGAAGTGCCCAGCATTCTGCTGCACCTCCAAACCTCTAATGACACTCTGCCTCTCTCCCCAGATAATTCCTAGGGTCTGAAGCTTTCCCAACATCTGCATCGCACGGCTGACTCCTCGTGTGATAAAAAATGCAGCCGTGATAAATGGCACGAAACGAGCTTTGCAGTGGAGGTTCAGAAAGACCATGACATCTTAGAAAGCAGCAGCTCTCCACTTCCATGCAGACCCGCACACATTTCAGGCTTTGGCTGGCATCTGACCAGGAGAGGAAGTGCTCTGACCCACAACCGCAGGGGGAAAAAAAAAAAAAGCAGAAGGAGACTTTGGGGTCGTATCCTGGACCATCGTGTTTATGGCTCTTTATTGGAAGATAATTACAGCCTTATTCAATTTATGACCCAGAATGCACCTAATCCCCTCACAAATGCTTCTTTTCCACCACCCAGCACTTTCTGACGCTGCTGGCCAAATAAATGATGGCTGTTTCTACCTGGGTGATGGCAAGGCTGTTAATTGTAACACTCCATGAAACTTAATTATGCAAAGCAGAGCGGCAACTCTACAGCTATTAATCAGAGGTTTGATTCAGAGGTAATTTGTTGTTGGGACCCAAGGAGCTGTCTCTCTGGTTCCTTCCCTGGAGCTGCACCAGCGGTTAATCCCCTGCTTAATGGAAAACTGCTGGGGTTGGATCAGGGTGCTTGATGGAGACAACACAGCTTTTGAGCATTACCTTGTTTATTAATGGGCAGGCACCTCGTTTCTTCTCCTAAGTCACCTTTAATTACGGCAACCAGAAACCAATATCACTTGTAGGCCATTGAGAACAAGTAGCCGATAACTTATTTCCCACCTGCCCGAAGGCAGAACGAGAGAAAACGGGTAGATTATGAAAGTGGGTTAATATGCAGGAAGAAGTGAGGAAAATACACTTGAAATTGATAGAGAGAAAATCATTGACATCACCTCTGGATATCTTTAGGAAGAACAGAGTGTCTATCGCTTTTACTAAGGATGATTTCAGTATTTGCCTAAGTAGGTTGAGTGGGCTTCCCTGGCGGCTCAGATAGTAAAGAATTTGCTCACAGTGCAGAAGACCTGGGTTTGTCTCTGGGGCAGAAAGATTCCCTAGGGAAGGGAATTGCTACCCACATCAGTATTCATGCCTGGGAAATCCCATGGACAGAGAAGCCTAGTGGGCTACCATCCATGGGATTGAAAAGATTCGGACACAACTGAGCAATTAACACTTTCACTTTTCAGATTGAGGGGTAAAATTATTAGGACGGCCCAATGAGGCCTAAGGAGTTACAAACTCGTCTCTGATAGATGAAAAGGGATCACTAGCTGGCAAAAACAGAATACCACCACTGCCATCACAATCACCAACACCTCTGACGGCATCTGATCCCCGTAGTATAAATCCATATGTCTGTTCACTCAGAATGCACATCCTATAGGTCACTCCCTGTGCTCATGAGGTGCTAGAGACACAGATGCACGTCAGGGCCCCTTCTTCCAAGAGCTCACAGTAGAACACACAAGACCCACAGAGTGAATCCAGTAAGAACGGTCATGCAGAGAGGCAGGCATCGTCCCAG
Source organism: Oreotragus oreotragus (assembly GCA_006410675.1). Taxonomy (NCBI): domain Eukaryota; kingdom Metazoa; phylum Chordata; class Mammalia; order Artiodactyla; family Bovidae; genus Oreotragus; species Oreotragus oreotragus. The sequence goes on along the minus strand of SJYX01012609.1, from coordinate 259,298 downwards.
CAGGACTGGATGAGCAGGACCCAGAAAGGATGCAGAAGCAAAGTTGCAAAAAGGATCGAAGGGAAGCGAAAAGATGGAGATTTAAAAGAGGATGAAATGAGAGGATGAAGAAAAAGAGCTTCAGGATGAACAGAGAGGGGAGTATGGACAGCGGGGCACAAGGAAGGATCCCCCTGCATCCTGACGTCAGCCTAACTCCAAACAGGGCCCCACTGCTCCTGACACACACCAGCTTCTCCTTCATCTCCTTCGTTTCTCCCAGACATCTCAGCTCCTCCCCTCCCCAGAACCTCTGCTCAGGCTGTGTCTGTTGGGAGCGCTTTCTCCCACCGCTTCCCAGATTCCATCCATTCTCTAGCAGCAAGGTTGCCCCAGGCGCTGGCGTTCTTGGTCTCTTCCACACAGCACTGCCCATGCACGCCGTGGCACCAAGCCATGAGCACTTCCTGGTGTGGTTGTACTCCATCCAGCGCCTGGTTTCACTCTTGGTGATATACCGCAGGTGCCGTGAGGGCACAGATGGGGAGTAGACAAAATAATGGCCTCCAAAGATATCAGGTCCTAATGTTTGGAATTGGTAAACGTCCTTTCATATAAGGAAAAAGGGTTTCTGCAGGTTGTGATTAAGATAAAATTTTGAGATGGAGTGATTATCTTGGATTTTCCTGGGGGCCCTAAATGCCCTCACAAGCTTCCTTTGTAAGAGGAAGGCAGAGGGAGATTTCATAAGGAGGAAAAGGAAGGAGCCTGTGACCACAGATGCAGGGACCAGAGTGATGAAGCCCCAAGCCCGAGGATGCTGGAGGTCACTGGAAGCTGAAGGATGCTGGAGGTCACTGGAAGCTGAACGAGGCAAGAGACAGCCCCTCCCCTCCCGCCTCCGGAGAGCACAGCCCTGTATCACTGTCTCCGGAGAGCACAGCCCTGTATCACTGACCCTCTTGCCTTCGGAATTGTAGAAGACGTTTCTGAAGCTTCAAGCCATCGGGTTGATGGTACTTTGTTACAGCAGCAGGAAGAAACTAACACAAATGTATAGGGTGACCATACACCCATCTATACCTAGCATCCTGGCATAACTACAAAAGCTCCCCTTTCACTCTCAAAGCTTCTAGTTTGGCAATAAGCTATGCAGTCATCCTTGACTGGATGGTATTTAATCTCTGGCTTCATCCTTAGCACAGTTAATGCAATGCCACACTTGTAGCAGGCAAGCAGTATAGAGTACATGAAGTCGAGAAGAAAACCTCTCTGTCCTTTCAGAGATAATTTGCTTGCAATGTTTCGTCTAAATTTGGGAAATAAGGAAGGGCCTTCGTTGGCTGGGGCAGAGAACGTGTGCAGACACATGTGTTGTTTGAAGGTGAAGTTTTCAATCTGGCCTCACCCAAAAAACACAGATTCGGGGTTTGTCTTAAAATCAGCAAAGACCTCCATTCCCAGTCCAGATTCCCAAAATGCGTTTAACACTGACTGAGAAATTCTGCTCAGTCTGAGCGATGTGTTTCAAACATGCAGGTAAACGTGCTCTGACATCTTTCTTGGTTTTATTGCAAGGGAAAAGTCTACACGAACTTATTCGACGAGATAGGAAGAAGGAAGGTGGAGGCCCATTTGAAATCATCTCCTGACACACAGCTTAGTGTCCATGGGCTCCTTTAGAGAAAATAACTGCTTATTCGAGCACGTCGATGGGGGAGAAGCAATTCAGCCTAGGTGCTGAGTATAAACAGAATAGCCTGAAGATGTATTTTTTAAAAACGAGTTACTTATTCCAGCCAATAACGTCCTTAGGATCCACAGCCAGAAGTTACAGGACTCAAAGAGCGAATGTGCATGAGAGCAAAAAGTGCCAGAAGGCAGGTGGAGCATCGTACAGTAGGAGAGCTCTTCCTCAGGTGGAATTTCACGGGGAAGACAGAGGACCTGGAAAGCTACAGAAGACTTCAACCAGTCAAGGCTTGGCTGAACCAAAACAAGGCTTTATTGTGATGAATTGTATGATGTTGATTCTAAGTACCAGAACAATTAAGAGAAGGGACAGTCCACGGTGAGCTATGATCATTGTCAGCCGCCTCATAAAGAGATATGATTTGAGCTGGAGTTGAACCCAGTACAGAGGTCACATGGGTACCAAAAGGGGCAGGGTGGGAGAATGCACAGGGGTAACCCAAGTGAGCTGGATAAGACAGGAGTATTCCGTTTCAGGTGGAAGGACTACCATGTCTCACTTCTCTCTAACTCCACATTAATTGCTAAATTTGGTGTAAAACATGCGTTAGCATATTTCTGAAATCCCATGGAACTTAGAACTCCTCTCTCTATTCCTTGGGCTAATATGAAAACATCCAGCTCTCCTCTGCATCTAAGTTCTTGCGAGTTGAACGGACTAGATGAGATTCTCACAAGTTAAAGGGATGTGAGTTTACACACTGGAATAGAGCAGTGGAAAGTCATTTAAATAAATTTAATTAGGAAAGCTCGCCCAAAGCCCTTTCTTTCCCTTTTATTACTGAGCTGTGAGCAGTACAGGAATGGCGAGACAGTCAGTGAACATACAGGAATTCCCAGCTCCTCCACTGAGTAGCACTCCTCTTCGAGAAAGGAGTGTGAGTGGATACTGATCACTGTTCAAGATGCTCAAACATTGGATGAGCCATCCTGATCTCAGTTATGATGTATTTGTAAATAACTGAACATTTGGAAGTAAGCAAAAATCAAAAATAAAGAAAATGCAAACCCAAAGTAAATACACTAATGTCTGGTTTTGGATAATGAAGTTGGAGCAAAGAGGGGAAAATGAGACCCTCCAGGCACAGGAAAAGCCATAAGAAGCAGAGATGGAATCTGGTGTAAGGAGAAGTGTCTCTTGGAAAGTATTTAGGCAAGTACAACCGATGGCCTTATCAGCAGGCAACTGCGGACACGCACGAGAAATTAACACAAACGTGTCTTGCACGTGGGCTGCGTCTCCATGACCTACTACATGTGCCCAGTCGCAGAGAGTGAGCTGGATGGTTTCCTGACTGCCGATCACCTGTGTCACCTCAGGTAGCCTGTTGGTTCTTCAGTTTCACTAAATCAAAGAGCCAGATTGTCTAACAAGAAAACAAAAAATATCTGGGTCCTATTAATAACCACCTCACTATTGTATTGTTTTACCAACAATTTCTCAACAATCAAGACTTTTCTCATGCTTCCCTGGTGACTCAGCTGGTAAAGAATCTGCCTGCAATGCCACAGACCTGGGTTTGACTCCTCGGTGGGGAAGATCCCCTGGAGAGGGGAATGGCTACCCACTCCAGTATTCTGGCCTGGAGAATTCCATGGACTCTACACTTGCTCCCTGGAAGAAAAGCTATGACCAACCTAGACAGCATATAAAAAGCAGAGACATTACTTTGCTGACAAAGGTCCATCTAGTCAGAGCTATGGTTTTTCCAGTAGTCATGTATGGATGTGAGAGTTGGACTATAAAGAAAGTGGAGCACCAAAGAATTGATGCTTTTGAACTGTGGTGTTGTAGGAGACTCTTGATTGTCCCTTGGATGACAAAGAAAACAAACCAGTCCATCCTAAAGGAAATCAGTCCTCAATGTTCATTGGAAGGACTGATGCTGAAGCTGAAATTCCAATACTTTGGCCATCGTATATGAAGAACTGACTTACTGGAAAAGACCCTGATGCTGGGGAAGATTGAAGGCAGGAGGAAAAGGGGATGAGAGAGGATGAGATGGTTGGATGGCATCACTGACTCAATGGGCATGAGTTTGGGCAAGCTCTGGGAGTTGGTGATGGACAGGGAGGCATGGCGTGCTGCAGTCCACAAGGCTGAAAAAGGTTGGACACGACTGAGCAACTGAAGGGAAGAACTTTCTTTCACCAGAAACATTTTGACCCATATGCTTTTAATAAAGATTTCAAGTGTGAATGGAGGTGTAAGGCATTTTTCTGTTCTGAAGCCTTGAAAAATTATTAAGAAGAATAAATAACATAGAGGAGATATTTTTATGATAGACATTTTCTCAACAAAGAAAAAAATCACTGACAAGGAAGTTTTATGATAGAAGTTTTCCCAACAAACAAAAAAAAACAAAAAAACACTGACAAGGAAGTTCCGTTTTCTTTAATCTCCATGAACCATTAAGATGAAAATGCCATTAGTGCTAAATCCAAGGAATTAAATAAATAAATAAATCCAAGGAATACATATTTCCCTGTAATTTCTTCTATGGACTCTGTTTATATCTTTGGGCTCATATATGTTCACATTTGCTTTGTCTAAAATGGCAAACAGTTATTAGCAAATAAAGCACTTCTTATATTAACAAACTAATTGCATCACCATAGATGTATGAATCCTGCAGAATTCTGAATGAGGTTTCTAGAAAACGTGTTACCATTTGTTGGACTATAAAGAAGGTTGAAGAGTTGATGCTTTCAAATTGTGGGGCTGGAAAAGACTCTTCAGAGTGCCTTAGACTGTAAGATCAAACCAATTAATCGTAAAGAAAATCAACCCTGAATATTCATTGGAAGGACTGATGCTGAAGCTCCAATACTTTGGCTACCTGATGCAAAGAGCTGACTTACTGGAAAAGACCCTGATGCTAGGAAAGACTGAGGGCAGGAGAAGGGAGCGTCACAGGATGAGATGGTTAGATAACATCACTAACTCAATGAGCAAACTCCTGGAGACAGTGAAGGATAAGGGAGCCTGGCCCAGTGGAGTCCATGAGGTGGCAAAGGGTCAGACATGACTTAGTGACTGAACAACAAAAAGCTACCCTTTGTGTTATGAGATTGACCTTGACCTGATATTGATGAGCTGTATCAGTCATGTACAGTTCAGCTTTAATTATTGATCGGAGAGCAGCTTGGAATTTGGGGAAAAGGAGAACTGTAGAATATATTCAGAAACAAAAAAGAAAGAAGGCACTGTGGAGAAGAAACGTTGCAAAACCAGGTTTTCAAAGAAATTAACGCCTGTGGCAAGTTTCTCTTTGTCAAGCCTGGAGTCAAAGTGAATGATGGGGGACAGGAAATGTTATTATCATCATCCTCATAACCACCGGGACAATGAGCACATGGATGAGTCTTTCTCAGTCAGGTTTACATGTAAAAATTTTAACTAATAGAGGTGACAGATGTGAGGACTGTCATTTCCAGCTTGTAAAGCTCTTTGAAAATTAGAGACATTCACACAAGGAAGCACAGTGTGTGGACGGCTGAATCCACACGTGAGATTCAGCCGTGCAGCCCACAGAGATGACTCATTTTAATTTCTCAGTCAGGTTTACATGTAAAAATTTTAACTAATAGAGGTGACAGATGTGAGGACTGTCATTTCCAGCTTGTAAAGCTCTTTGAAAATTAGAGACATTCACACAAGGAAGCACAGTGTGTGGACGGCTGAATCCACACGTGAGATTCAGCCGTGCAGCCCACAGAGATGACTCATTTTACTCAGAAAATGCAGCCGACGCTATTGGGAGAGGAAGCTCATCTTTGCTGTAATCTAACCCCTTCATCATTAAGATCAGAAATGGGCAGCAAACTCTCTGAAAATGAACGTGCTGGAATTTATGGAACTCAGTTTCCTGGCCCCCTTCTCTGTAAAATGCCAAAGACCTGACAAGGCACAAAATTCACGGAATAAACTCAGCACACAGCTGACACCACACAGAGCACTTCACAGTGGGCTGGGAACCGGCGACGGGTAAGATTTCCATCTTCTAGAAGCAGAAGCAGCGCCCAGAGAGAGTGTGGAACCAAGTCCACAACTTGCACTTGGATCCCAGAACCGTCTGCTTAGCCATTAAATGCCGGGCTTCCTGGAAAGAAAAGCAGCCTCAAATCCCTGAACCCACTGCTACGGCAGAACCCATTACAGGCACAGACATGGCCACGGAAGTGAACAACGGAGGCCCCAGAAGCACCTTCCTGAACCCCCATCCAACGCCAGCCCCAGCAAAATACTCACGAGGACTCTTTCCTAATAAAAGTTAATCTCGAATTGTGTAATGGGAACTGACAGAAGAACAGCATTCACTTCTCGCAGTTTGCTTTATAAAAAAATTTCCTAATCTCTGTCTTATGCAGAAGGAGATCCCTTGCATTAGGACCTGGCTCAGAACTGTCAGCCAGTCATGGCCTGGAGGCCCTGGAGCTCCAATGGACTCACACCCTCTCCATCTGAAGCTTTTCCTACAGAGGATCATAACTCTGATCCTCTGATATAGGTACCAGAGCTGTATACTCAGCTCTCCCTCCTCACCTCTCTTCCTTCTGTTCCCATCAAGACAGAATAATTTCCCTCTTTAGAACTCAGTAAAGAGACACAAAGCAAAAGGCACAGTGACTGTCTCAGAGGGACTCAGGGACAATGACTACTGTCTCATTCACCAGACCTGTGGGCCCACCTGTCAGAGGGCCACGTGGCCCAAGGATGCCCACTATGGTAAGGATGACAAGCTCAGGAACAATTTTCTTACATGTGAGACGGGCAAAGCCCTCCAGGAGATGAAGAATCTTCCCTTCCCTTCCCTTCAGCATCGAAAGCAGAGAACACAAACAGAAACACTGTGGGGTATGGAGACTGACTGTGAGAAGCATTTAAGGCCTGCACATGGACACGCAGTTAGCTTTAATTAAATCAATCATTTAAGGGATCCTCTGTTACACAGCACTCGTCTTCCCTCATCTCTCCTCTAAGACCGAATTTCACCACTCTGTGCACTCGGATTTCCTGATGTGTAGACTGACCTCACGGTCTCCCCTGTCTCCCCCATATGTGCACTGGTGTCTGCCTCTCCCCCTCATTCCCAGGGCATCCGGAGGACTCCTACAGGCATGCTCCTCAGAGCCACAGTCTTTTTCTGTTGATCATAAACAGCTCCTCTTAGAATTACATGAGCAAAAGCCAAGATCAATGGCAACCTGATTTACAGCAGCTCTTACCAACAGCTTGTGGAAATTAGAAATAAATACGGGGTCAAACAGCTCACCAGTAATTTGACATTGGTAAATCTGGCTTATTTAAAAGCCTTAAATAATAAGAACCTTCACATTTTGGTTTCAGTGACAAGAACATCAGCACATTGCCTAAAGAGCCTTTTAGAGCTGAAAAGGTTCTTTAAAGTTTATCACTCTTATGGGCATTTTTCTGCTCTCTCATATGTTGCAACATAACTGAATAGCAGCACAATAGTGTAACACTCACCACCTTAACTGGCAGAGCCACTAGAAAGAGCTATTGGAGAACTGCTCTTGGCCCTGAAATCACGTCTGCAGGTTGTATTACAACCTATCAATAGAACAGCATCTGTCTATCTGAGTAGACTAGAAATAACAGTGAATTCCTTGTGAATGCTACAAGGAAATGATTCGGAAGCCTCTTGGATCTAAATGAAATAGAAGCAATACAAAACATCAAAAAATAAGGACAACTACTAAATACAACTATTTTTTTAAAAAATGACAATGGTATCTAAGTTTAATGATGATTTGATTCAGCCATTCCAAAGCTGACTTTGAAGTCAATTTATAATGAAAATTTTCTTATGGAATTGCTATTGTTTCCCTTATGGCTCAGATGGTAAAGAATCTGCCTGCAAGGCAGGAGACCCAGGTTCCAGCCCTGGGTCAGGAAGATCCATTAGAGAAGGAAATGGCAACCCACTCCAGTTTTCTGCCTGGAGAATCCCATGGACAGAGGAGCCTAGTGAACTACAGTCCATGGGGTTGCAAAGAGTCAAACACAACTAAGCGACTCACATTTGCAATTTCATAAGCTCTGGACATACAGAACAGCTTAGAAGAGGCAGTAGTAAATACATACCCACTACAGTCCACATTTCTCTGAGACCTTGGGAACACAAAATGGCAAAAATGTGAACATTACATACTTGTTGAAAAATCTGATCTGATAAAATGTGATAACAGGCCTAAGGCGGGGACACAGTCCATCTTGCCTCCTAGCAATTCAGTTAGTCAAATGATGAAAGGGGAAAAGAGGAGGACGTTCCTCGATCTGAGGCTGTTTCATGATTTGTCTGACATCAGAGTTTCTCCCCATGACCAGCACAGATTTTTCATGCCACAATTTCATTCTGGTCCTTCTGGTTTTATCTTTAATAGAGACTCATACAGGTGGCNAACTGTGCAAAAACGGTCTTAATGGCCCATGTAACAACAGTGGTGTGGTAACTGACCTAAAGCCAGACATTCTGGACCCTGGGAAGCATTACTATGAATGAAGCCATGGAGGTGTCAGAATTCCAGCTAAACTATTTAAAATCCTAAAGATGATGCTGCACTCAATATGCCAACAAATTTGGAAAACTGCAGTGGCCACAGGACTGGAAAAGATTAGTTTTTATTCCATTCCCTAAGAAAGAAAATGCCAAAGAAAGTTCAAATTATGGTACGATTGCACTCATTTCACATGCTAGCAAGATTATGCTCAAAATCCTTCAAGCTAGGCTTCAGCAAAGAACTTGCAGATGTACAAGCTAGATTCAGAAAAGGCAGAGGAACCAGAGATCAAATTGCCAACATCCACTGGATCATAGATAAAGCAAGGGAATTCAAAAAAATATTTGCTTCATTGACTACACTAAAGCATTTGACTGTGTGGATCACAACAAACGAAAATTCTTCAAGAGTTGGGAATACCAGACCACCTTACTTGTTTCCTGAGAAACCTGTATGCATGTCAAGAAGCAACAGTTAGAACCTGACATGGAATAATGGACAGGTTCAAAACTGGGAAAGGAGTACGTCAAGACTATATTTTCACCCTGCTTATTTAACTTATATGAAGAGTACATCATGCAAAATGTGGGGCTGATTGACTGACAAGCTGGAATCAAGATTGCCTAGAGAAATAACAATCTCCGATATGCAGATGATACCACTTTAATGGCAGAAAGTGAAGAGACATTAAAGAGCCTCCAGATGAAAGTGAAGAGAGTGTAAAAGCTGGCTTCAAACTCAACATTCAGACAACTAAGATCATAGCATCCAGTCCCATCACTTCATGGCAGATGGGGAATAAATGGAAACTGTAGCAGACATTTTCTTGGGCTCCGTGACTGCAACCATGAAATTAAAGGGTGCTTGCTCCTTGGAAGAAAAGCTATGACAAACCTAGACAGGGTGTGTTGGCAAAGGTCGATATTGTCAAGGCTATGGTTTTTCCAGTAGTCATATACAGATGTGAGAGTGGGACCATAAAGAAAGCTGAATGCTGAAGAATTGATGCTTTTGAACTGTGGTGCTGGGGAAGATTCATGAGAGTCCCTTGGACAACAAGAAAATCAGACCATTCAAACCTTAGGAAAATCAACCCTGAATATTCATTGGAAGGACTGATGCTGAAGTTCCAATACTTTGGCCACCTGATGCAAAGTGCCAACTCCTTAGAAAAGACTCTGATGCTGAGAAAGATTGGGGGCAAGAGAAGGGAGGATGAGAGGTTGGATGGCATCACTGAATGGACCTGAATTTGAGCAAACTCTGGGAGATAGTGAAGGACAGGGCAGTCTGTTATACTGCAGTTCACGGGGTTGCATAGAGTCAGACACGACTTGGAGATTAAACAACAATCTAAAAGAATGACAGGAAACTTCCCTGGGTGTACTGGGTTTGCTATTTTCACTTAATGATAAATGAGGCTTTTTGTTTGTTTGTTTGTTTGTTTGTTTGTTTTTTGTGGTTGCTTAAACAGACTGATAACTACTTACAAGTTTCTTCAACAGTGATTTTTAAAGGGTAGCAGTGAGAACTAGGAAGGCAGAGAATAAAGAGCCAACTTTCAATGAGCCAGATTCGAAAATTAATACTCCTGGTTAAGAGACTGTAATTCTCGTACTTCTAAGAAAAGGTGGGGCGTGGGGCTATTTTTACAAGGGCTTTTCCTGTGGCTGCTAAGTGTAATTATCCTTCCCCCTACTCTACCTTGGCTCAGTGGTAAAGAATCCGCCTGCAATGCAGGAGACACAGGTTTGATCCCTGCCTCAGGAAGATCACCTGAAGAAGGAAATGGCATCCCACTCCAATATTCTTACCTGGAGAATCCCATAGACAGAGGAGCTCAGCGGGTTGCAGTCCTTGGAGTCACTAAGAGTCGGACACGACTGAGAGACTGAGCACGCAAACACACTCTACCTTACCTCCTCCGTTCTCAGCAGATGACTCTGCTTTGAGAAGCAAAAACAATAAGACTTTCAAACATGCACTTTCATAACCTGCTTCTCTACCTCTAAACTTTACCTCTGGTAATGCACATCTTCATCGGCCTACCTATCCCAGAGGAAGGGCTGCCTCAGTTCCTACTCAAGACCAACTGTTTTTATGCTTTCACTGAAGTGCTTCTGTGTTTTGCATCAGGATACTTAACATTTCGTGTATCTTCCAAACATCCTTCCATTGATTATTTCCTCCTTAGCCTACAACAGGGGTTCTCAAAGTTTTAGTCCACAGACCAACAGCGTTATCATCACTTAAGAACTTGTTGGAAAAGTGAAGTTCTTGAGCTCTACCTGAGACCAACCATTCAGCATATGGGGGGCCAGGGAGCAATCTGAATTTTAATAAGCCTTCCCGGTGAGGCTGATGCACTAAAGTTTGTGACTCACTGGCTTACAGACATATTCAAGTATCCACCATCCTTAAAAAATATTTCCCCCACTCCCTTGGTCATGTTATGACCTTGTTTTCCTCCCTCCATTTTCTGCTAAACATCTTGAAAGAGTAGTACTGTCTGTCTCTATTTCTTCTGCTTATTACTCATTGGCTTATATCCCACCGGTCCTCTTGCCAAGGTCATCAGCGACCTATTGCTTAATCAGAAGTTCATTTTCAATCTTCCTTTTACTTGATCTCCTTACAGCATTTGAACCTTGAACACTCCTGTTTGTTAATTTGTTTCATCGCTTGACTTCAAAGATTCCATTCTCTCCTGGTCCCACATTTATCTCACTTAGCTTTCTCATTCTTTGGCTATTCCTCTACCTGCACACTCCAGAATTTCATTTCCATTTCTACTCATGGAGCTACATGCTCTTCCTTTGTGGTTTTATCTACCTCTGTGGTTTCAACCTCTATCTGAATGTTGATGTGCCAGACTGTCTCAAATCGCTCCCAACTGATCAACATATATTTCCAGCTAGTTTTTAAATGTCTCATCTTTTGTCACAGACTTGCTCCACTTAATAACTGTCCAGACTTGCTCCACTTAATAACTGTCTCTATCTCCCAGGTTAGCAACCATCATGTAACTGATTATTGCTTCCCTCCCTGTACCATATTATTGATTCTACTTGTGTAGTGTCTCTAGAACCTGACCTTTGTGTTCACTTCTACTGTATTCACTGAATGAATAGGAACATTTCATAGTATGCGTATGCCAGGCGAAGAAAGTGGGGACTAACTGTTGGGTTGTTTCTTGGCCTATGTTTGGAAGTAGACTAAATGTACAGAGTGGTAAGTAGTGGTCAGTAAGATTGTTTGCTTTAAATCTGGCATTTCTGGACCACTGGCCTAGGTTTACTTTTTCTCTTGAGTTCATATCTCAATGGCTGAGGCCTAAGACAACAGCAGATATGAATTGAGTTATTCCTTTTAGCCTATGGCTAAGGATCCACCCCAATCTAAAACATAAAAGATTTTCATAATTTAAAAAATTTCCCATATTTGTAGTGCAGTTCCTTGTTCAATGGGGACCCACTGCTTGTAAAATTGAAAGGCTTGGGAGCCACTGTTGAGCAGACCAAACCATCCTCAAAGGTGGAGGAACATGGAACAAGCTCAAAAGTCATTCTTGAGACAAGTAGGATTTCTGTCTTTAAATCATTAAGAATTTCCTAAAATATCTTATTTTGTATCTTTTTGTTCTAAATTTCAAAATAAATTATATGAAAGTTACTTCTAGGAACTCACTACTATTCTCCATCTTCTTATTGTAATCATTTTCTTAAATACATGTTAAATGACAAAAATAAACTTAATAACGAGTTTGATATCCTTTATTCAAGAGAAAACATGCAGTTGCCATGGATTGGGGGAGTAGAGTGCCTCACAAGCAGTGGACCACTCTTGCTGAGGGATTTGGGGCAAGAGCAAGTTTTACAGAGCTTTAGAAGTGGCAACGTGGAAACCACATGATTGGCTTGGTGGTCAGAGATTTCCTCATAAGGCTATTAGGTCAATCAGGGAATGAGGAAAGCGTATTTGGCTTAAGTTAATTGTCTGAGGTTGCATATCTGTTCTTAGAAGAAAGTTATTAAAAATTCTTGCAATTGGGAATTTTCTGGCTTGATATACTCTATTTCTGGGCAAGTGGAGCATTTACAGGGACATGAATATCTAAGTTTCATTTTGCTGATTTGGCACCTGAGGCAGGAGTAGCTTCACACTGGGCTTAGAAAATTGTTTCAACAATGGGTTACAAACATTTCCAAAGGTCTGATAAAGAAGCTTTTGGCCCTGTCCTTCCCAGGATTTCACAAAATGTGGGTTATGGTTATATAAATAGAAAAGATAAGGATTAGTTTTCTATGGCAGCCATAACTAAGTACCACAAACAGAGTGACTTAAAACAACAGAAATGTGTTTTTTTGGAGTTCTGGAGTCTAGAAGTCTGAAATCCAGGTGTTGGCAGAGTTGGCTCTTTCTGTAGGTTCTAAGGGAGAACCTATATTCCTTGCTTCTCTCCCAGCTTCTGGTGGTGGGTGGAACTCCTTGGTGTTTCATTTTCTGTAGGTGAATCACTCCAATCTGCCTCCTCCACATGGCTCTCTCATTTGTGTGTGCCCTCTCTTGTTATAAGGACATCAGTCATTGTATTTAGGACTATGACCTCATCTTTATTACATCTGCAAAAACCATATTTTTGAATAAAGTCATTCGCAGGCAGGATTTGTGGGGGACACTAGCCAACCTAGTACAACGAGTTATTCCAACAGACTAACTATAATAGAAGTTACTTGTTGACTGTGCTGGGTCTTGGGCATGCAGACTCACTAGTTGTGGTGCCTGGCGGCTCTAGAGCATGTGGGCTCAGTAGTGGTGATGCCTGGGCTTAGTTGCCATGTGTGGGATCTTAGTTCCCTGACTAGGGATCTGCACTGGGAGCACAAAGTCTTAGCCACTGGACAATTAGGCAAGTCCCAGAAGTTACTTGTTATAGAAGAATTTAATTAGAAGTGAATAGCAAACGTCCTTGCATTTTGAATCTAACACTCACATTTTTCTAAACTCTTAAATTTTTGTTATTTTCCACTTTGTTCCCTGTTACAGAACTATTGTTCTAATGTTTCTAAAACTAAATTATACTTCTACAAGAGCACCCTGGGTCTTATGACTATAGTTATGGATGCTTGCAAAGAAAAAGAGGCCAAAACATTTATTTTGTCAATATTGATAGTATACTTTCCAAGACATAAATCTCCACCTAACTTTTTGGCTAAGTTAACAACTGCAGTTAACTTAGAATCTAAGATGAGGTACATTTCAAAAGATGTTGCTCTTTGTTAGTGACTCTGTGTCTGAACACTGTTATCTACTGTGACAGGAATAACTCAAAAGTTATAAATTCATATATAAAAAAGCTTTAATTCTCTTTAAATTGAACTTCATTGTTTTCTTTTTTAATTATCAAAAGCTTTATTTGTTGTAAAGCAATTATTCAATAAAAAATAATTTTTTAAAAAAAAAGCTTTATTTGTGCAGTTAAGGGGTAATGCCCAATAAAAACAAGCCAGGGCCTTGACTCACATCTTAAAACTGCAGAACAGAATGGATTCACATTGTGCAGGCTGTAAATCAATCTGTGATTCAGAGGTTCTTACTGTGCCAAAGGCAGCATTGGCGTGAATAGTAACCTGTCCAAAGGTTATGGATCAAGACACAGAGAAAACCAAAGCCCCAGTCTTGAAAATTATTGTCACCTGCTTTTCCATATTTTATTTTGGCTTCTTTGTTGTTATTTAGTTGCCAAGTCATGCCCAACTCTTTGTGACCCCATGGACTATAGAGGAGTCCACCAGGCTCCTCTGTCCGTGGGATTTCCTAGGCAAGAATGCTGGATTGGGTTGCCATTTCCTTCTCCATTGACTTGTTTTATTTAAGCACTTCATTTCTGTCTCATGGAAGAAACCTTAATCTAGTCATTTTCACTTANCCCATGGACTATAGAGGAGTCCACCAGGCTCCTCTGTCCGTGGGATTTCCTAGGCAAGAATGCTGGATTGGGTTGCCATTTCCTTCTCCATTGACTTGTTTTATTTAAGCACTTCATTTCTGTCTCATGGAAGAAACCTTAATCTAGTCATTTTCACTTAAACTCAGTGAAATTCAGTCGTCTTTTAATACATTCTAGGTTAAAGGTTGCTTTGAAGATTGTTTGCTTCACCTCTTCTATCCTGGACATTATACCATCACAGTCTGTCTCATATCCAGCATGTTAATGGCTCCAGACTTGTAGGGCCCAGTTTCCCAGTAGTGGAGCCTCATGAGGATCATCAGCTCCAGTTCAGCTAACTTCTGTACTCTTCACAGCTATAACAGAAAAATCATCCATTTAGCTGTTTGGGGGGCTTTTGGTGTCATGAGGACTTTCTGTAAGGCTAATTTAGGCTCCTCATATCCGAACACCCTAAGCAACCACCTCAATCTTCCATTTAACCTTGAGTGCTCATGTGGGCTACTTTTTCAGATAAGCTGGTTTGAATCAGGGAACAGATCTTCTCTCCCTCATAATCCTGAATGTATCTTGTGTGTGTGTGTTGCTCCATCTACTCTGAAAAGTCCTCTCCTCCACCTAAAAGTAGGTGTTCCCCAAGTTTTTTTCTCTGTAGACTCTTTGGATAATTTCATCTACCTAATGCTTTCAGTAATTACCTCTCTGCCCTAAGTCCCAATTTTATGCTTTAATCCTGAATTGGTTCCCAGTTAATGTTTTTTTTATTAAATAAAGATCAGAATTAGTTTTTATTTACTTAGGTTCTAAGTGTAAAGCATTCAAATGCTTACACTTGCGTTGCAGTGATTTTCCCCATTTTCTTACAAAAAAAAATTGATTTTTCAAAATCCTAGACTTTTAAATGAAATTGTTAACTACATTTTGGCCTTCTGCTCATATTTGTATTGAATCTGCTCATATTTTGGAGTTTGAAGGAGTTATCTGTTGTAGTTCAGGAGTATATTTACTATCCTTCTCTCCCAACTGCCCCTAAGTCTCTTTGAACTGCTCTAGAAGTCATCCTGTCCAACACAGAGGCAATATTTCCTGATAGTGCTTTTAATAACAGAATTGCCAAGTCAAAGTTGACCCACTGTGCTTCTAAGGGGATTCTCCTAAGGCAAAGCTAATGTAGAGTTAAGAGGCTAGTCCTGGCAACCAGACAGTCTAGGTTCAGATTGTAGCTCTATAACTAATTACTTGGTCTGTGACCTTGGACAATTTATATAACTTATCTGTTTCTTTATAGAAATGTGAGCAATAAAACTCCCTAATTCATGAAATTTTTGTGAGGATTAAGTGAATTAACTGGTGAAAGAAATGCCCCATACTTAGAAATATGTAAAGAGCTATTATTATAACCAGTCATCTTTTGCTATTTTTCCATATCTAGTTATCAGCCTTGGCCTTTGTTTATTAGGCCAGACTAGCTGTTTAATTTTCTGAGTTCTTTAAAAATTAAACTTTTTCAGATAAAGATAGGATATATCTTGTACATTTCACACACATACAAACAAACACAATTAAGGAACTGGTACACATTGTAATGATTTCTTTTCAACAGCTATTAAAGCAGTAGGTATGAAAATGTTTGTGTGTGGCCTAGAGTAGGCTCAGCAAGAGAGGAGACTTGAGTGTGACATTCAAAGGAAGGAAGCAGGATTTGATAGCCCATTGATATACAGAGGCATCACACCTCACTCTAAGGGACCAACCTTGGGTGACGGGAAGTTAGGAGTGCTGTATTTATCTATTGCTATGTAAAAATGATCCCAAAATGTACTGGGTTAAAACAATAGCCATTTATTTTCTATCTTTGTTCTTGTGGATCATTAATTCAGACAGGGCACAGGAAGGGATGGCTGGTCTCTGCTCCATGATGTCTAGGGTCTCAGCTGGGAAGGCTGGAGTCTGAGGACTGGAATCATTAGACAAACTTCTTTATCCATATTTCTGTCTAGACCTAGCCTGGGAGGAGAGAACACAGACCCCACCTCTACTTGGAAGAGTAAGCATAAGTCATATTGAAAGAAGAACTTGTAGGTTGAGCTAATTGTATGATTAGGCCACCCAAGATGGCTGTTCTCTTGCTAGATGTACATCCCCTTCACAATCAGACCCTGCTTCAGCTACATCCTACTCACCTGACTGATCTTGCCTCTTAATCATAGAACCTGATCAGTAAATGCCTACATAGTTGCCCCCACCCCAGCTATTGACTGTTGTAATCTTTAAATCAGAACAACTTCACAAAGATGGTTTATCAAAGGGNGATTCCATCTTTCATGCCCCATGTGCCGTGGAGAATCAACACAGTAAACAGTCCAAGTGCACCACCAGTGACTGTCTTGACCATCCTGCTGCTGCTGAGTCGCTTCAGTCGTGTCTGGCTCTGTGCGACCCCAGAGACGGCAGCCCACCAGGCTCCCCTGTCCCCGGGGTTCTCCAGGCAAGAACACTGGAGTGGGTCGCCATTTCCTTCTCCAATGCATGAAAGTGAAAAGTAAATGTGAAGTTGCTCAGTTGTGTCTGACTCTTAGCGACCCCATGGACTGCAGGCCACCAGCTTCTTCCATCCATGGGATTTTCCAGGCAAGAGTGCAGGAGTGGGGTGCCATTGCCTTCTCCAGTCAAGTATTAATAAACAATTGACCAGAAGAAGTAAAGCCCAAGGCTGAAGTCTGTGTCACGGCGGGTCTCGAGCCCTCCTCGAGAAGCCCACATGGCCCATCCTGCTACACACAGGTGCCCATCTGGGTGGATGCTGGTGGGCCGGTCTCACCTGAGGAGTCTGCTCTATTTAGAACTTCCTCATTACACCCTCAGAAAACAAACCCCAGAAAGAAAAAAAAAAGAATCCAGATGGTTTGTGATCAAGGAAAATATTGGACAGAGCTTTTCCTTTCAAAGTTCTCTCAGGAGCACAGCTGGATCCTGGTGCGAGAGGAGCTAGGGAACTCTCAGTGAGCACTGCCAACAGCGAGAATGATGTGACTTTCTGGGAAGTGGTGGGGAGAAGCTCCACCTCTCCTGAAAAAGCCATCACCGTGGGGCCACATGAGGCCACAGCTCTGGACCACTGAGCGGGGTTCTCATCAGCAACAGCAGCATGAGGCAGGGTCCCCAGAGGCAAAGAGGCTCACAGGGAAAAATGCTCATGAGTCTGCAGAGGCGATCCCACTCACAGATGGGAGAGTACCACCCGACTCCCCTGGTGCCCGTGACTGGGGCTGAAGCCAGCATGCCCCACAGAGCAGGCATCCTGCCTACCCGACCTGGCCTGGCTGATGCCTGCCCTCTGCTCCCCGTCAGGTCAGACCAAGCACTCTTCCCCTCTGGTCTCTGCTCATTTTGGGAGGGGCCCCCAAGTTGGTGAAAGACACGCCCTGAAGAGCCCACATTTGGAAAAAGCATCACCAGGCTGAGAAGATGTGTGGTGACCACATCATACTCCATTGACATGAGCCTTGCTTGAGAGCCACAGGGTGGGACCTGCTTAGGAGATGAGTTATCGTGGACAAAAGGTGTCTCAAGGGCAAAGGGACAGCAGATGGGGAGTTCCAAATCTGACCCCTCCCACTGGAGGGGACCCTGAGAACACCCCTCAGTAAATAACCGAAGGATAAACAACATACAGCTAATGCACAGCTTTAAAGATCTCTTTCATAGGACAAATGCTGCTTTAGAATTGGTACTTTCTTCAGAGAAATACTAAAAGCTTCTTTTAGAGCGACGGTAAAACCAGGCATTACGGGGAAGTCACAGAAGATGAAGGCAGGCATGCTTCCAAAATCAAAGGCATCTGAAGTCTCAGCATTGACAACAGATCTAAACTTCAATAAAGAACATGGAGAGTTAGGATCTGAAAACAGGGTAGATGATGATGACTTCCTATTTTAAAATCCACACTCCTGAGTATGTGAGGAAACGAGAAATAAGCAGAAAAGATCACCGGGTGTCTCTAATGGAAAACAGTACATTGTTTCCAGCACACCCCACTGGGCCATCTCGTCTCAGCCTTTCATTGCCTGTGAGCTACTTTACAACTCTGTAAATTGTAGACAATTGATAGCAAAGCAAAATAATCCAGCTATATACGTGGGAAAAAATTGCTGCAGTTTCAGTCAACTTCCCCCTCCCAACTCAGAAAATGCCAGTTCCCGGTCCATTTGGAAACTGATTTCAACATCCCTTTATCCCATATACTTTTGTATGTCTTTGACTTCTTTCAAGACGGACATAACATCTGCCTGGTTTCCTCATGAATAATGAGTTAAACGAAATATTATTCACTTTTATGCATATGTGAACCATCGTTTTTACCTTTTCTGAAACTTGTCTTTTAACAAGCAGCCAGGGGTGCTCCATAAAAAGATGAAAACAGACTATCACAGAATGAAAAAAAAAAAAATGTCAGCAAATGTTCAAGGATTAGGGTGACGAAGACAGAGTATGTCTTCTTGAATAAGCATGAGAAATCTCCTTTAGCCACATCTAATGTTTCCATCTGTTTAGCAGACCAGGGGGATTTCTAGTAGAAATACTCAGAATACACAACGATTACATCTGTACTTTATGTAGGTTGTGGTCAGTAGGTTAGCATTTGCAATACCATCATGGTTCCTCCTGGTCCAGAGCAAGACACTGCCATCAGCCCATGTTTGACCTTCACAATCTGAAGAGAAGACCCTTCCAGGTGCTCTGGGCCAAGGTGCCCGAGTCTCATGCCCTCTTGGCAGCTGCACTAAAGATTCTGACCCTATAGTTGACAACAGGAGAGCTCCACGGTACATTTTATGAGACCGTGACTCAATGCACCAAAAGTTATAGACACAAGGAATGTGTATCATTTTGGTCCTCAGAATTGCATCTGACATTGCCCCTCTGTACTTTTATTTCCCTAGAATTTTATACGATATTTCAAGTGTGTGTGTTAAGCATGCCAAGTGTCATCATCTGGGAATGAAGAATGGACCAACTTTTCTCAGACCCAGTCATGTACTCAACTGGCATATTGACAAAATATATTTCAACCCTGTGTTCTTCTTTTAGTAAAAGGCAAAAATTATTTGTGAAGCCCTTAGTAGAAATGGAATTGTTATAATTCACTTATTTTATGAAGTCCATTTTTAGTAAATAGATTAACATAGAATTCACGAGCACCCATAAAATGAGATGACTTGCTGAGGTGAAACGACCATCTTTTGGCATTCGGTCCCCAGTAATTTCTTTTAATTGCATCGTTGACACTGATCCAACACTCACATTTTCTTCACCACAAGCAGACGCAAACCCAGCAACAGGGAAAAGCCATACCTCTATGTGCCCCACACACCACAGGAGTCACCGAGCAAGATGGCCAGGGATTGGCCAAAGGCTTCTTCCAAGGGACTTAGAACTGGGTCAGCCTTGAGCTCTCTCTCTCATGAAGATGCTCAAAACAATAATCAAACAGCACTTACCTAGGGAGAGAAAAAAGGGAGAAGGCAGAGAGAAAGGAGCGTTAGTGTTGACAACAACCACTCTGTTCCGTAGAGTTGATCTATTTTAAGCAAAGTGATGTTTCATGCAACTCAAGCGCCCCACAAGCTCTGAGTCAGACTTGGGTTTCAAATGCACACAGGTAAAGGTCAGGAATTGGGGAAATAGGGCATATTTTTGCAAAGGCCACACAGCTAGCTGTTTGTTCTCTTTTAGAATCCAGCGTCCTTATCCAGGTGCATTTAGCGGCCAAAACCTGGGACTCCTAACAAGAGACTGGCTGGGGAGTTCATCATGTGCCAGAAAGCAGGGAAAATGCATGCAACCCAGCTGCCTTAATGATTATGGAGGTTCTGAAGCTATGTGGTTCAGATGCTGAGAAGATTGAACTAATAAAAAAGAAATGAGAGAACTGTCATTGCAGATTACATGGTATTTATTCCAAAATCTGTTCATTATAGAAATTTGCAAGACAAATGGCTTTTTAGGAAGGAATGGCAGCATTTTCTTCCTGGTTAGTGCAGAACGAGAAACCCAATTTGTCTGGAGTGTGGCCTCTGTGTTTTCTTCAGACGTGCCTGGCTCTAAATCCTAGTAAAATTCCTGAACATATTAATCAAGAGGCTAGTGAAAACATGTGACATTTGTAGAGTTCTACACCATCTGCAGAGGCTCCCATCGACACGGTCTCTTGAGTCTCAAGGTGAGACTGCATCATGGGTGAGACAGGTATGGCCATCTCTGCTCCTTCCCTCTCCTGCCCCACCTCCATGTACCCCCTTTTCCCCTTCTCCCTCTCTTTCTTCCTTTCATTTTACAGAAAAGCAACCTGGGGCCCAATTAATTTACTCAGCTTGCCCAAATCACACTCAAGGAGAATGGCCACAAAGAAGCTCCAGGACTGGACTTCAGTTCCCCAGTTTCCTATTGTTTGCTCTTGATTGAATCTCAGACACTACAGAGAGCTAAGAAGAAATGCAGAGGAAAGAAAAAAGAGGAGGCAGAAGGGGGGAATGAGCAAACCGAGGAAGACGGAGAGAGTAAAAGAATAGGGAAGTAAGGCAGACCACAGTTCTGCAGCGAGTTCCTTGTTAAACACATTTGCACAAGAACACATACTCTCAAGAAACTCCATAAAAGGAGTCGCTATTATTCAACTATCATTCATTCCTTTACATCTATTGATCCAGGGGAGACTTGATTAGAATGGAAGACATAACTCCTTTGGCGGCTACTGTTGAACCATCTGCCTTAATAGCTAAATAATATCGGTCGAGGGAACCACTGTGTCCAAGAAATGTCGTTTTACAGAAAAGAAAAAAAAAAACAAACCTCTAAAAGGAATATGTTCCAGTGATGTGTAATATTTTAATCCCCTGGCATTGAGGAATGGTTAATTCCTGGCTGACTCATCAACAAGGAAGTGCCCAGCATTCTGCTGCACCTCCAAACCTCTAATGACACTCTGCCTCTCTCCCCAGATAATTCCTAGGGTCTGAAGCTTTCCCAACATCTGCATCGCACGGCTGACTCCTCGTGTGATAAAAAATGCAGCCGTGATAAATGGCACGAAACGAGCTTTGCAGTGGAGGTTCAGAAAGACCATGACATCTTAGAAAGCAGCAGCTCTCCACTTCCATGCAGACCCGCACACATTTCAGGCTTTGGCTGGCATCTGACCAGGAGAGGAAGTGCTCTGACCCACAACCGCAGGGGGAAAAAAAAAAAAAGCAGAAGGAGACTTTGGGGTCGTATCCTGGACCATCGTGTTTATGGCTCTTTATTGGAAGATAATTACAGCCTTATTCAATTTATGACCCAGAATGCACCTAATCCCCTCACAAATGCTTCTTTTCCACCACCCAGCACTTTCTGACGCTGCTGGCCAAATAAATGGTGGCTGTTTCTACCTGGGTGATGGCAAGGCTGTTAATTGTAACACTCCATGAAACTTAATTATGCAAAGCAGAGCGGCAACTCTACAGCTATTAATCAGAGGTTTGATTCAGAGGTAATTTGTTGTTGGGACCCAAGGAGCTGTCTCTCTGGTTCCTTCCCTGGAGCTGCACCAGCGGTTAATCCCCTGCTTAATGGAAAACTGCTGGGGTTGGATCAGGGTGCTTGATGGAGACAACACAGCTTTTGAGCATTACCTTGTTTATTAATGGGCAGGCACCTCGTTTCTTCTCCTAAGTCACCTTTAATTACGGCAACCAGAAACCAATATCACTTGTAGGCCATTGAGAACAAGTAGCCGATAACTTATTTCCCACCTGCCCGAAGGCAGAACGAGAGAAAACGGGTAGATTATGAAAGTGGGTTAATATGCAGGAAGAAGTGAGGAAAATACACTTGAAATTGATAGAGAGAAAATCATTGACATCACCTCTGGATATCTTTAGGAAGAACAGAGTGTCTATCGCTTTTACTAAGGATGATTTCAGTATTTGCCTAAGTAGGTTGAGTGGGCTTCCCTGGCGGCTCAGATAGTAAAGAATTTGCTCACAGTGCAGAAGACCTGGGTTTGTCTCTGGGGCAGAAAGATTCCCTAGGGAAGGGAATTGCTACCCACATCAGTATTCATGCCTGGGAAATCCCATGGACAGAGAAGCCTAGTGGGCTACCATCCATGGGATTGAAAAGATTCGGACACAACTGAGCAATTAACACTTTCACTTTTCAGATTGAGGGGTAAAATTATTAGGACGGCCCAATGAGGCCTAAGGAGTTACAAACTCGTCTCTGATAGATGAAAAGGGATCACTAGCTGGCAAAAACAGAATACCACCACTGCCATCACAATCACCAACACCTCTGACGGCATCTGATCCCCGTAGTATAAATCCATATGTCTGTTCGTCAGGGCCCCTTCTTCCAAGAGCTCACAGTAGAACACACAAGACCCACAGAGTGAATCCAGTAAGAACGGTCATGCAGAGAGGCAGGCATCGTCCCAGCAGGACTGGATGAGCAGGACCCAGAAAGGATGCAGAAGCAAAGTTGCAAAAAGGATCGAAGGGAAGCGAAAAGATGGAGATTTAAAAGAGGATGAAATGAGAGGATGAAGAAAAAGAGGATGAAATGAGAGGATGAAGAAAAAGAGCTTCAGGATGAACAGAGAGGGGAGTATGGACAGCGGGGCACAAGGAAGGATCCCCCTGCATCCTGACGTCAGCCTAACTCCAAACAGGGCCCCACTGCTCCTGACACACACCAGCTTCTCCTTCATCTCCTTCGTTTCTCCCAGACATCTCAGCTCCTCTCCTCCCCAGAACCTCTGCTCAGGCTGTGTCTGTTGGGAGCGCTTTCTCCCACCGCTTCCCAGATTCCATCCATTCTCTAGCAGCAAGGTTGCCCCAGGCGCTGGCGTTCTTGGTCTCTTCCACACAGCACTGCCCATGCACGCCGTGGCACCAAGCCATGAGCACTTCCTGGTGTGGTTGTACTCCATCCAGCGCCTGGTTTCACTCTTGGTGATATACCGCAGGTGCCGTGAGGGCACAGATGGGGAGTAGACAAAATAATGGCCTCCAAAGATATCAGGTCCTAATGTTTGGAATTGGTAAACGTCCTTTCATATAAGGAAAAAGGGTTTCTGCAGGTTGTGATTAAGATAAAATTTTGAGATGGAGTGATTATCTTGGATTTTCCTGGGGGCCCTAAATGCCCTCACAAGCTTCCTTTGTAAGAGGAAGGCAGAGGGAGATTTCATAAGGAGGAAAAGGAAGGAGCCTGTGACCACAGATGCAGGGACCAGAGTGATGAAGCCCCAAGCCCGAGGATGCTGGAGGTCACTGGAAGCTGAAGGATGCTGGAGGTCACTGGAAGCTGAACGAGGCAAGAGACAGCCCCTCCCCTCCCGCCTCCGGAGAGCACAGCCCTGTATCACTGTCTCCGGAGAGCACAGCCCTGTATCACTGACCCTCTTGCCTTCGGAATTGTAGAAGACGTTTCTGAAGCTTCAAGCCATCGGGTTGATGGTACTTTGTTACAGCAGCAGGAAGAAACTAACACAAATGTATAGGGTGACCATACACCCATCTATACCTAGCATCCTGGCATAACTACAAAAGCTCCCCTTTCACTCTCAAAGCTTCTAGTTTGGCAATAAGCTATGCAGTCATCCTTGACTGGATGGTATTTAATCTCTGGCTTCATCCTTAGCACAGTTAATGCAATGCCACACTTGTAGCAGGCAAGCAGTATAGAGTACATGAAGTCGAGAAGAAAACCTCTCTGTCCTTTCAGAGATAATTTGCTTGCAATGTTTCGTCTAAATTTGGGAAATAAGGAAGGGCCTTCGTTGGCTGGGGCAGAGAACGTGTGCAGACACATGTGTTGTTTGAAGGTGAAGTTTTCAATCTGGCCTCACCCAAAAAACACAGATTCGGGGTTTGTCTTAAAATCAGCAAAGACCTCCATTCCCAGTCCAGATTCCCAAAATGCGTTTAACACTGACTGAGAAATTCTGCTCAGTCTGAGCGATGTGTTTCAAACATGCAGGTAAACGTGCTCTGACATCTTTCTTGGTTTTATTGCAAGGGAAAAGTCTACACGAACTTATTCGACGAGATAGGAAGAAGGAAGGTGGAGGCCCATTTGAAATCATCTCCTGACACACAGCTTAGTGTCCATGGGCTCCTTTAGAGAAAATAACTGCTTATTCGAGCACGTCGATGGGGGAGAAGCAATTCAGCCTAGGTGCTGAGTATAAACAGAATAGCCTGAAGATGTATTTTTTAAAAACGAGTTACTTATTCCAGCCAATAACGTCCTTAGGATCCACAGCCAGAAGTTACAGGACTCAAAGAGCGAATGTGCATGAGAGCAAAAAGTGCCAGAAGGCAGGTGGAGCATCGTACAGTAGGAGAGCTCTTCCTCAGGTGGAATTTCATGGGGAAGACAGAGGACCTGGAAAGCTACAGAAGACTTCAACCAGTCAAGGCTTGGCTGAACCAAAACAAGGCTTTATTGTGATGAATTGTATGATGTTGATTCTAAGTACCAGAACAATTAAGAGAAGGGACAGTCCACGGTGAGCTATGATCATTGTCAGCCGCCTCATAAAGAGATATGATTTGAGCTGGAGTTGAACCCAGTACAGAGGTCACATGGGTACCAAAAGGGGCAGGGTGGGAGAATGCACAGGGGTAACCCAAGTGAGCTGGATAAGACAGGAGTATTCCGTTTCAGGTGGAAGGACTACCATGTCTCACTTCTCTCTAACTCCACATTAATTGCTAAATTTGG
Organism: Oreotragus oreotragus; assembly: GCA_006410675.1. Lineage (NCBI taxonomy): Eukaryota > Metazoa > Chordata > Mammalia > Artiodactyla > Bovidae > Oreotragus > Oreotragus oreotragus. The sequence goes on along the minus strand of SJYX01012609.1, from coordinate 234,322 downwards.
TGTAAAACATGCGTTAGCATATTTCTGAAATCCCATGGAACTTAGAACTCCTCTCTCTATTCCTTGGGCTAATATGAAAACATCCAGCTCTCCTCTGCATCTAAGTTCTTGCGAGTTGAACGGACTAGATGAGATTCTCACAAGTTAAAGGGATGTGAGTTTACACACTGGAATAGAGCAGTGGAAAGTCATTTAAATAAATTTAATTAGGAAAGCTCGCCCAAAGCCCTTTCTTTCCCTTTTATTACTGAGCTGTGAGCAGTACAGGAATGGCGAGACAGTCAGTGAACATACAGGAATTCCCAGCTCCTCCACTGAGTAGCACTCCTCTTCGAGAAAGGAGTGTGAGTGGATACTGATCACTGTTCAAGATGCTCAAACATTGGATGAGCCATCCTGATCTCAGTTATGATGTATTTGTAAATAACTGAACATTTGGAAGTAAGCAAAAATCAAAAATAAAGAAAATGCAAACCCAAAGTAAATACACTAATGTCTGGTTTTGGATAATGAAGTTGGAGCAAAGAGGGGAAAATGAGACCCTCCAGGCACAGGAAAAGCCATAAGAAGCAGAGATGGAATCTGGTGTAAGGAGAAGTGTCTCTTGGAAAGTATTTAGGCAAGTACAACCGATGGCCTTATCAGCAGGCAACTGCGGACACGCACGAGAAATTAACACAAACGTGTCTTGCACGTGGGCTGCGTCTCCATGACCTACTACATGTGCCCAGTCGCAGAGAGTGAGCTGGATGGTTTCCTGACTGCCGATCACCTGTGTCACCTCAGGTAGCCTGTTGGTTCTTCAGTTTCACTAAATCAAAGAGCCAGATTGTCTAACAAGAAAACAAAAAATATCTGGGTCCTATTAATAACCACCTCACTATTGTATTGTTTTACCAACAATTTCTCAACAATCAAGACTTTTCTCATGCTTCCCTGGTGACTCAGCTGGTAAAGAATCTGCCTGCAATGCCACAGACCTGGGTTTGACTCCTCGGTGGGGAAGATCCCCTGGAGAGGGGAATGGCTACCCACTCCAGTATTCTGGCCTGGAGAATTCCATGGACTCTACACTTGCTCCCTGGAAGAAAAGCTATGACCAACCTAGACAGCATATAAAAAGCAGAGACATTACTTTGCTGACAAAGGTCCACCTAGTCAGAGCTATGGTTTTTCCAGTAGTCATGTATGGATGTGAGAGTTGGACTATAAAGAAAGTGGAGCACCAAAGAATTGATGCTTTTGAACTGTGGTGTTGTAGGAGACTCTTGATTGTCCCTTGGACGACAAAGAAAACAAACCAGTCCATCCTAAAGGAAATCAGTCCTCAATGTTCATTGGAAGGACTGATGCTGAAGCTGAAATTCCAATACTTTGGCCATCGTATATGAAGAACTGACTTACTGGAAAAGACCCTGATGCTGGGGAAGATTGAAGGCAGGAGGAAAAGGGGATGAGAGAGGATGAGATGGTTGGATGGCATCACTGACTCAATGGGCATGAGTTTGGGCAAGCTCTGGGAGTTGGTGATGGACAGGGAGGCATGGCGTGCTGCAGTCCACAAGGCTGAAAAAGGTTGGACACGACTGAGCAACTGAAGGGAAGAACTTTCTTTCACCAGAAACATTTTGACCCATATGCTTTTAATAAAGATTTCAAGTGTGAATGGAGGTGTAAGGCATTTTTCTGTTCTGAAGCCTTGAAAAATTATTAAGAAGAATAAATAACATAGAGGAGATATTTTTATGATAGACATTTTCTCAACAAAGAAAAAAATCACTGACAAGGAAGTTTTATGATAGAAGTTTTCCCAACAAAGAAAAAAAAAAAAAACAAAAAAACACTGACAAGGAAGTTCTGTTTTCTTTAATCTCCATGAATCATTAAGATGAAAATGCCATTAGTGCTAAATCCAAGGAATTAAATAAATAAATAAATCCAAGGAATACATATTTCCCTGTAATTTCTTCTATGGACTCTGTTTATATCTTTGGGCTCATATATGTTCACATTTGCTTTGTCTAAAATGGCAAACAGTTATTAGCAAATAAAGCACTTCTTATATTAACAAACTAATTGCATCACCATAGATGTATGAATCCTGCAGAATTCTGAATGAGGTTTCTAGAAAACGTGTTACCATTTGTTGGACTATAAAGAAGGTTGAAGAATTGATGCTTTCAAATTGTGGGGCTGGAAAAGACTCTTCAGAGTGCCTTAGACTGTAAGATCAAACCAATTAATCGTAAAGAAAATCAACCCTGAATATTCATTAGAAGGACTGATGCTGAAGCTCCAATACTTTGGTTACCTGATGCAAAGAGCTGACTTACTGGAAAAGACCCTGATGCTAGGAAAGACTGAGGGCAGGAGAAGGGAGCGTCACAGGATGAGATGGTTAGATAACATCACTAACTCAATGAGCAAACTCCTGGAGACAGTGAAGGATAAGGGAGCCTGGCCCAGTGGAGTCCATGAGGTGGCAAAGGGTCAGACATGACTTAGTGACTGAACAACAAAAAGCTACCCTTTGTGTTATGAGATTGACCTTGACCTGATATTGATGAGCTGTATCAGTCATGTACAGTTCAGCTTTAATTATTGATCGGAGAGCAGCTTGGAATTTGGGGAAAAGGAGAACTGTAGAATATATTCAGAAACAAAAAAAGAAAGAAGGCACTGTGGAGGAGAAGAAACGTTGCAAAACCAGGTTTCCAAAGAAATTAACGCCTGTGGCAAGTTTCTCTTGTCAAGCTGGATGGGGGACAGGAAATGTTATTATCATCATCCTCATAACCACCGGGACAATGAGCACATGGATGAGTCTTTCTCAGTCAGGTTTACATGTAAAAATTTTAACTAATAGAGGTGACAGATGTGAGGACTGTCATTTCCAGCTTGTAAAGCTCTTTGAAAATTAGAGACATTCACACAAGGAAGCACAGTGTGTGGACGGCTGAATCCACACGTGAGATTCAGCCGTGCAGCCCACAGAGATGACTCATTTTACTCAGAAAATGCAGCCGACGCTATTGGGAGAGGAAGCTCATCTTTGCTGTAATCTAACCCCTTCATCATTAAGATCAGAAATGGGCAGCAAACTCTCTGAAAATGAACGTGCTGGAATTTATGGAACTCAGTTTCCTGGCCCCCTTCCCTGTAAAATGCCAAAGACCTGACAAGGCACAAAATTCACGGAATAAACTCAGCACACAGCTGACACCACACAGAGCACTTCACAGTGGGCTGGGAACCGGCGACGGGTAAGATTTCCATCTTCTAGAAGCAGAAGCAGCGCCCAGAGAGAGTGTGGAACCAAGTCCACAACTTGCACTTGGATCCCAGAACTGTCTGCTTAGCCATTAAATGCCGGGCTTCCTGGAAAGAAAAGCAGCCTCAAATCCCTGAACCCACTGCTACGGCAGAACCCGTTACAGGCACAGACATGGCCACGGAAGTGAACAACGGAGGCCCCAGAAGCACCTTCCTGAACCCCCATCCAACGCCAGCCCCAGCAAAATACTCACGAGGACTCTTTCCTAATAAAAGTTAATCTCGAATTGTGTAATGGGAACTGACAGAAGAACAGCATTCACTTCTCGCAGTTTGCTTTATAAAAGAATTTCCTAATCTCTGTCTTATGCAGAAGGAGATCCCTTGCATTAGGACCTGGCTCAGAACTGTCAGCCAGTCATGGCCTGGAGGCCCTGGAGCTCCAATGGACTCACACCCTCTCCATCTGAAGCTTTTCCTACAGAGGATCATAACTCTGATCCTCTGATATAGGTACCAGAGCTGTATACTCAGCTCTCCCTCCTCACCTCTCTTCCTTCTGTTCCCATCAAGACAGAATAATTTCCCTCTTTAGAACTCAGTAAAGAGACACAAAGCAAAAGGCACAGTGACTGTCTCAGAGGGACTCAGGGACAATGACTACTGTCTCATTCACCAGACCTGTGGGCCCACCTGTCAGAGGGCCATGTGGCCCAAGGATGCCCACTATGGTAAGGATGACAAGCTCAGGAACAATTTTCTTACATGTGAGACGGGCAAAGCCCTCCAGGAGATGAAGAATCTTCCCTTCCCTTCCCTTCAGCATCGAAAGCAGAGAACACAAACAGAAACACTGTGGGGTATGGAGACTGACTGTGAGAAGCATTTAAGGCCTGCACATGGACACGCAGTTAGCTTTAATTAAATCAATCATTTAAGGGATCCTCTGTTACACAGCACTCGTCTTCCCTCATCTCTCCTCTAAGACCGAATTTCACCACTCTGTGCACTCGGATTTCCTGATGTGTAGACTGACCTCACGGTCTCCCCTGTCTCCCCCATATGTGCACTGGTGTCTGCCTCTCCCCCTCATTCCCAGGGCATCCGGAGGACTCCTACAGGCATGCTCCTCAGAGCCACAGTCTTTTTCTGTTGATCATAAACAGCTCCTCTTAGAATTACATGAGCAAAAGCCAAGATCAATGGCAACCTGATTTACAGCAGCTCTTACCAACAGCTTGTGGAAATTAGAAATAAATACGGGGTCAAACAGCTCACCAGTAATTTGACATTGGTAAATCTGGCTTATTTAAAAGCCTTAAATAATAAGAACCTTCACATTTTGGTTTCAGTGACAAGAACATCAGCACATTGCCTAAAGAGCCTTTTAGAGCTGAAAAGGTGCTTTAAAGTTTATCACTCTTACGGGCATTTTTCTGCTCTCTCATATGTTGCAACATAACTGAATAGCAGCACAATAGTGTAACACTCACCACCTTAACTGGCAGAGCCACTAGAAAGAGCTATTGGAGAACTGCTCTTGGCCCTGAAATCACGTCTGCAGGTTGTATTACAACCTATCAATAGAACAGCATCTGTCTATCTGAGTAGACTAGAAATAACAGTGAATTCCTTGTGAATGCTACAAGGAAATGATTCGGAAGCCTCTTGGATCTAAATGAAATAGAAGCAATACAAAACATCAAAAAATAAGGACAACTACTAAATACAACTATTTTTTTAAAAAATGACAATGGTATCTAAGTTTAATGATGATTTGATTCAGCCATTCCAAAGCTGACTTTGAAGTCAATTTATAATGAAAATTTTCTTATGGAATTGCTATTGTTTCCCTTATGGCTCAGATGGTAAAGAATCTGCCTGCAAGGCAGGAGACCCAGGTTCCAGCCCTGGGTCAGGAAGATCCATTAGAGAAGGAAATGGCAACCCACTCCAGTTTTCTGCCTGGAGAATCCCATGGACAGAGGAGCCTAGTGAACTACAGTCCATGGGGTTGCAAAGAGTCAAACACAACTAAGCGACTCACATTTGCAATTTCATAAGCTCTGGACATACAGAACAGCTTAGAAGAGGCAGTAGTAAATACATACCCACTACAGTCCACATTTCTCTGAGACCTTGGGAACACAAAATGGCAAAAATGTGAACATTACATACTTGTTGAAAAATCTGATCTGATAAAATGTGATAACAGGCCTAAGGCGGGGACACAGTCCATCTTGCCTCCTAGCAATTCAGTTAGTCAAATGATGAAAGGGGAAAAGAGGAGGACGTTCCTCGATCTGAGGCTGTTTCATGATTTGTCTGACATCAGAGTTTCTCCCCATGACCAGCACAGACTTTTCATGCCACAATTTCATTCTGGTCCTTCTGGTTTTATCCTTAATAGAGACTCATACAGGTGGCCACACAATAGGCTGTCCTAATTGAAAGTCGTCTGGTCAACCCCGGGGCAGTACTTGTGGGGTCAGTAGAGAAGCTGTACTGGGGTCAGCTGGGATTCCTTTCAAACCACTCAGAGGCTTAAGGAAGATACAGACTTGAAGCTGGGGCAGGTGGTCACGGTCACCAGTGGCCACAGTTCCGACCTCCTCTATCTCACTCCACTGTCCTTCACCCCCTCCAACTCCAAGTCGCTTCAGCATCCCATAGCACTTAAGTCCAATTTGGAACTAAAAATAAACAAGCATCAGAGGCAGCAATGCAGGGCGAGCAGAAGTAGGTGAGGCTGGAGGACATGTATAATGTTTCTCCAGGCAAAGAGAAGGAAGTGGGATGAGATCATCAAACTCCGCTGCTAGGTTTTGGGGTGGGAAGAATCAGATTCAAGGTGACGAAATGGCGTGACCAAGATTACACACCTGGTCAGGGATATAGCCGAGATCAGAATAAAATTTCCAATTCTGATTTCTGTTTCCTTTCTGCTACGTTATGTGCAAAGTCTCTTTCCCCAGTGTACATACATGTACAATATAGCCAGGGGAAAGACTGAAATACAGAGTTCACTTCATAGGTCATCCCCTGCCCTTTTCTGGGAACATTTCTTTCAGCTGTCGACGTGTCCACAGTGGGGGCTTCGTCATCCTTCTTGACTCAGGTCAAACACCATCTTCCCCGACCTGCCATTTCTACCCCTTCCAGGGGAAGGAGTGTAGCACCAACTTTGGTTTCAGACATAGTTAGCAAGTGGCCAACTGGGATTGAAGTCAGGTCTGTTTGAATCCCAGTATCTGCATCATGAATTGTGCTAGCTTCAGAGTGATCATGAAGACTGAGGAGATGGCCTTAAGTGCTGGGACCACGGCAGACAATCGACCTCATTTGTCTTTTCTCTCATTTCCAAGTTTCGTTTTCCGTTTCCTCTCCCAGGAAAATGGTCAAGGACTTAGTGCTCTCAGAGCATTTCATAAATCAGTCATCTACACCTCTCCTGTCAGTCAATGAACACACAGGGAATGTGGAGTCAGGTTCAGAGTTAGAGAACAAATAACCAGATGACAAGACAAGAGCCATATTGGAAAGGATTTATATGCAATACCGAAATCTTCAGCCTTATCTTAGGGGCTAAAGGGAGAGACGGAAGAATTTTAAGCAGCAGAGAACTATGACTTTTACTTTAGGTGAATCTGTCTGACTGTCTTGTGAAGGATGGACCAGAGGTGGGAAAAAAAAATCACTAGGAATTCCAGTTTCAGTGGTCTAGCCAGAGAAATAAGGAAACCTTAATTTAGGTATTAGACTATTGTAAGAAGAAAATCAGAAGAACTATATCCAGATACTACAGTCTAGTTGGTGCTATTTTCCTCATGGGGAATAAATTAACAATTCTGAAATAAATGTATTTGCATAATAGGATTAAACAAACAAGTAAATGTATTGTAAGTAATGAGAGGCAGGTTTCTCACTGCTGGCAGAAGAGGTTTAAAATAAGTAAAAAAGAGAGAGAGTTGTTGTTTTGATGTTGGCTAGAATCAGAGGTATCAATATCGACTTATGGAATCTTAAAACATTTATATAGACATAAAGAGAGATGGATGGGAGACAGGTAGATGTATCCATCCAGGAGTTAGCACATGCCCACATTTCCTAGCCCCTCCCACTGAACATGACCAGATGCAGTTACCCCACAGCAGCAATGAGCACTCTGAGCCCTGGGACTTGGTTTCTAAACACCATTATCCAGTAAGAATAATCTGGGTTCCTTAGACAATGGATAAGTTCTGGAGACCGGGAAGGGCAAAGATGAGTCTGAAGCATTTTCTGGCGCCAGAAACTAAGAAAGTGCTTAAAAAGAGAGAAAGGAATGTGTCTGTATTAAAAACTTAGAGGGGCCAATTTGACTCCCATCAATAACCAATGACTAAAGTTGGAAAACTTGAGAAAAAATAAGAATACAGATTAAAAGAAAGAGCTATGAGTTCATATTGATATAAATAAATAACTGACTACATCCACAAATGGAGGAGGAGACCTCTCTACCTTTGAGAGTAATCCTAACTAACAAAAGTAGGAAAAAATGAGTCAAACAGGAAAATCACTGTCAGAACTCTACAGCAATAATCCCTTCCACAAAAATTGCTAATTGTAGCCTGTCAGGCTTCTCTGTCCATGGAATTCTCCAGGCACGAACACTGGAGTGGGTTGCCATTCCCTTCTCCAGGGGATCTTCCCAATCCTGGGATAGAACTCGGGTCTCCCACATTGTAAGCAGATTCTTTACCATCTGAGCCACCAGGGAAGCCCAATAGATGCTAAAATTAACAGGCAAAACTTTAAGCAGAAATGGAATATGCTTCTCCCTTCAAAACCTTAGAAAGGGAAAATAGTAACTTTATAATGGGGATTTCTGGCAGATACTTCATGAGTCACCATTGATCACATCATCAGTTACTGACACCTGTCAATAGCATCGACCTGCTGATATTAAGAACCGTGAGGAGCACATAACTTCTGTGGCATCTGCCCCAGGATATTCTCATACTAGTAAAATCCAATGGACGGAGTAGCCTGGTGGGCTGCAGTCCATGGGGTCGCTAACAGTCAGACAGACTGAGTGACTTCACTTTCACTTTTCTCTTTCATGCATTGGAGAAAGAAATGGCAACCCACTCCAGTGTTCTTGCCTGGAGAATCCCAGGGACGGGGAAGCCTGGTGGGCTGCCGTCTATGGGGTCACACAGAGTCGCACACAACTGAAGTGACTTAGCAGCAGCAGTAGCAGCAGCAGTCATGAGAAAACATCAGTAAAGCCTAGACTGTGGGATATTTACAATAATGAGAAATGCTTTATAAAGGGTCAAGGTTACAAAAGCAAGGAAAGATGGAGGAACTGTCGCAGATTGGAGGGGACTAAGAAGACACTAAAAGCAGCAGAGGATCCTGGATGGGACCCTGGAGCAGAAACGCCAGACTAATAGAAAAATCAGTGAAATCTGAGTATGCTCTGAACATTAATAGGATTGTACCAAGGTAAATTTCCAAGTTTGGATCGTGACCTAATGATGACTCAGGATGCTGATGTGAGGGGAAGCTGAGTAAGGGAGTTTGGAACCCTTTGTACTTCTTTGGTAACCTTTCTAAATTTCTTTCTACAAGAAATGGTAAATAAGACTGTAGATGGTGGAGTGGAAAAGGCAGGAGGAAAGGGAGCAGGGTCTACAAGGCCAGCATAAATGAGAGACAGGGCATCAGGGAGAGGCTAGACTCAGCGGCCATCCACCCCTCAGATGGGGCCATGAGTTGAGCACACAGGCTTGGAGGGCAGCGAGGACTTCAGCTGGGACACACTGAGCGCGAGGTGCTTCTGGGACATCCAGACGGACACAGTGTGGGCAGCTTGATGAAGGTGTCTTGAGTCTGAGAGAGAGAGAGAGAAGAATTGGGAGTATAAACTGCTTGAGGAGGACTAAGTCAGAGAAAGGGCACGGATGAAGAGAAAGGGTCGGGAGGATGGAGATCAAAGTCAACTCTTGTTTGCAATAGCCTTATTTTTACACACTTCTGTGGTCGGGGATGTGCTTGATTCTGTGTTCGCACCACTTAAGAGTCACGCTGGGTAAATAATACCAGCCCACAGATGGTATGAACCGGGTTCACATAAGGCATGGAGGAGAGAATGACTCGTCTTCTTTACCACCAGGAGTCCACAGAGGTTTGTCTCTTGTTATGTGCATTTCACTCTTGTTCACACGTAACACTCTTGTTACGTGTATTTCACCTGTATCTCACACTTTATTGAAAAAGTATTTCCTGTAGCTCAAAAATCGAGGTAACTGATTGAAGTGATGCCTCAAATACAGTATGTACATTGTGCGTGCATGCTCAGTTGCTTCAGTCATGCCCAACTCTGTGACCTCATGGACTACAGCCTGCNAGGATTAAACAAACAAGTAAATGTATTGTAAGTAATGAGAGGCAGGTTTCTCACTGCTGGCAGAAGAGGTTTAAAATAAGTAAAAAAGAGAGAGAGTTGTTGTTTTGATGTTGGCTAGAATCAGAGGTATCAATATCGACTTATGGAATCTTAAAACATTTATATAGACATAAAGAGAGATGGATGGGAGACAGGTAGATGTATCCATCCAGGAGTTAGCACATGCCCACATTTCCTAGCCCCTCCCACTGAACATGACCAGATGCAGTTACCCCACAGCAGCAATGAGCACTCTGAGCCCTGGGACTTGGTTTCTAAACACCATTATCCAGTAAGAATAATCTGGGTTCCTTAGACAATGGATAAGTTCTGGAGACCGGGAAGGGCAAAGATGAGTCTGAAGCATTTTCTGGCGCCAGAAACTAAGAAAGTGCTTAAAAAGAGAGAAAGGAATGTGTCTGTATTAAAAACTTAGAGGGGCCAATTTGACTCCCATCAATAACCAATGACTAAAGTTGGAAAACTTGAGAAAAAATAAGAATACAGATTAAAAGAAAGAGCTATGAGTTCATATTGATATAAATAAATAACTGACTACATCCACAAATGGAGGAGGAGACCTCTCTACCTTTGAGAGTAATCCTAACTAACAAAAGTAGGAAAAAATGAGTCAAACAGGAAAATCACTGTCAGAACTCTACAGCAATAATCCCTTCCACAAAAATTGCTAATTGTAGCCTGTCAGGCTTCTCTGTCCATGGAATTCTCCAGGCACGAACACTGGAGTGGGTTGCCATTCCCTTCTCCAGGGGATCTTCCCAATCCTGGGATAGAACTCGGGTCTCCCACATTGTAAGCAGATTCTTTACCATCTGAGCCACCAGGGAAGCCCAATAGATGCTAAAATTAACAGGCAAAACTTTAAGCAGAAATGGAATATGCTTCTCCCTTCAAAACCTTAGAAAGGGAAAATAGTAACTTTATAATGGGGATTTCTGGCAGATACTTCATGAGTCACCATTGATCACATCATCAGTTACTGACACCTGTCAATAGCATCGACCTGCTGATATTAAGAACCGTGAGGAGCACATAACTTCTGTGGCATCTGCCCCAGGATATTCTCATACTAGTAAAATCCAATGGACGGAGTAGCCTGGTGGGCTGCAGTCCATGGGGTCGCTAACAGTCAGACAGACTGAGTGACTTCACTTTCACTTTTCTCTTTCATGCATTGGAGAAAGAAATGGCAACCCACTCCAGTGTTCTTGCCTGGAGAATCCCAGGGACGGGGAAGCCTGGTGGGCTGCCGTCTATGGGGTCACACAGAGTCGCACACAACTGAAGTGACTTAGCAGCAGCAGTAGCAGCAGCAGTCATGAGAAAACATCAGTAAAGCCTAGACTGTGGGATATTTACAATAATGAGAAATGCTTTATAAAGGGTCAAGGTTACAAAAGCAAGGAAAGATGGAGGAACTGTCGCAGATTGGAGGGGACTAAGAAGACACTAAAAGCAGCAGAGGATCCTGGATGGGACCCTGGAGCAGAAACGCCAGACTAATAGAAAAATCAGTGAAATCTGACTATGCTCTGAACATTAATAGGATTGTACCAAGGTAAATTTCCAAGTTTGGATCATGACCTAATGATGACTCAGGATGCTGATGTGAGGGGAAGCTGAGTAAGGGAGTTTGGAACCCTTTGTACTTCTTTGGTAACCTTTCTAAATTTCTTTCTACAAGAAATGGTAAATAAGACTGTAGATGGTGGAGTGGAAAAGGCAGGAGGAAAGGGAGCAGGGTCTACAAGGCCAGCATAAATGAGAGACAGGGCATCAGGGAGAGGCTAGACTCAGCGGCCATCCACCCCTCAGATGGGGCCATGAGTTGAGCACACAGGCTTAGAGGGCAGCGAGGACTTCAGCTGGGACACACTGAGCGCGAGGTGCTTCTGGGACATCCAGACGGACACAGTGTGGGCAGCTTGATGAAGGTGTCTTGAGTCTGAGAGAGAGAGAGAGAAGAATTGGGAGTATAAACTGCTTGAGGAGGACTAAGTCAGAGAAAGGGCACGGATGAAGAGAAAGGGTCGGGAGGATGGAGATCAAAGTCAACTCTTGTTTGCAATAGCCTTATTTTTACACACTTCTGTGGTCGGGGATGTGCTTGATTCTGTGTTCGCACCACTTAAGAGTCACGCTGGGTAAATAATACCAGCCCACAGATGGTATGAACCGGGTTCACATAAGGCATGGAGGAGAGAATGACTCGTCTTCTTTACCACCAGGAGTCCACAGAGGTTTGTCTCTTGTTATGTGCATTTCACTCTTGTTCACACGTAACACTCTTGTTACGTGTATTTCACCTGTATCTCACACTTTATTGAAAAAGTATTTCCTGTAGCTCAAAAATCGAGGTAACTGATTGAAGTGATGCCTCAAATACAGTATGTACATTGTGCGTGCATGCTCAGTTGCTTCAGTCATGCCCAACTCTGTGACCTCATGGACTACAGCCTGCTCCTCTGTCCATGGGATTTTCCAGGCAAAAATACTGGAGTCGGTTGCCATGCCTTCCTCCAGGGAATGTTCCTGACCCAGGGATCGAACCCATGTCTCCTGAAGTTCCTGCACTACAAGCGGATTCTTTACTGCAGAGCCCCCAGGGAAGCCAAAATATGGAATAGCACAGGTTATATCTGACCTATTTATCCCCTCACCACTTCTGAGAGAATAACGAAACAGTCAACAAAGACTTAGAGTTTAAAAAATCAGTAGGAGATGCACTGCTTAGGGGACCTCATCCAGAACAAAGAGAAGCTCGCTCCTTGCCTACTGCCCTTGCCGAATGTGGGGCTTTCTTCACTGAGAGGACTGTTTCCAGCCAGGGTCCAGGTGGAAGGACTCAACACAGGTCACACGAGAGTGCCCAGCCTGACCGCCAGGCTCCAATGGAAAGCAGAACCTCCCTCCCGCCCGCACATCCTCTGCCTGTAGGTTTCCTCCCTCCTGCTACCCAGCACCTGCAGTGGAACTCCCCGTGTGTTAGGCGAACACAGTTTGTTCTGGAAAACAGTAGAATACAATGATATTTAACAGAGAAGTGGCTGCTGAAATCCCCATAACCTCCCACTATTTGGGCAAATAGAGTTTACCTGAATATTTTAGGCTTTACAATTGCCGAGCAGATGGCAGGCAGCAATATTACAAGCAGGAAAGGTATTACAGAGCTTCAGTTCCTCCTCTGTGTGGCTGAGCACGATATTGTGCTCACAACCCTGCTCTGCCACTGGTGGGTTTCTCCCTCCCCCTTTCAGTTTTATTTTCTCATGCCAACACATCAAGGGAAAAAAAGTCATTTCAAAGTGTTGCTGTGGATTATTCACTGATAATCTTCACACTCACTAACATTTTCCTTGAAGCCCTTCCATGGGGGAACATTGGGAGAGAGGGTTACCTGGAAGGAGAAAGACACAAAACCAGAGGACAGGATATTTGCTTCTTCTTGTTATATGATGTGCTACCTTCCCTTCGGTCTGTTGGAAGTGCTGAGAACTTGGCCCAGACCTTCTAGAGGTTATAAATAAGAACTCTGCATCATTAGATGTGGAGTCAGGATTCTAAAAGCAAAGAGTTCAGCTGGTGTTCAGAGGAAACTCAAGGACAGCGAGATGGGGTGTTTGGGTCAAACTCAACACCGGGAGGCGAGAAGTACTCTAACGAGGAAGAGAGGTCACGGCGTCCATCACCAGGAGTAAGAGGAGTCCAGAGAGAGCTAAGGGCCTAGGATGGGGTGGGAGTGCAGCCTGGCAGCAGATGGGTGGAGGGGCCCACACCATGTGACTGGAGTCCAGTGTCTGGGGGCACGTGCGGCACTAAAGTAGACACCAGGCAGGGCAGAGGGGTCAGTACTACAGCTGGACCCTTGTGGCAGACATCCCAGGGCTTCTCCATCAAGTCTGGTGAGGACAGACGGTAAAGGGCTGGCACAGGAGCAGAACTGAGACAGCCTCACGTTATTCACTCTGGGTTCATCAGCTCCCTGCCGCAGAGCCCTCCCAGGTGCTCAGGATGTGGGCTGGCAAAGTGATCTCCGAGATACAGACGCCAGATTCCAGGAGCAGGGAGCTCCGAAGAGAAGGCCAACTGGACACTCACTTGCTAAGCATCTTTAGCTTTCCTTGTAGAGATGAAGAATGCATTTATATCCAAATTCTCTCCAAAGTAGGCCATGGCAAGAGTGTTCCAGCAATAAGTGTGCATACTTAATGAGGCACATGTAATTAACCTAGAGAAGGACCCCCCACCACCACCACCACCACAAGCATAGCTGTCCCACCACCAATAATACCAACAGCCAAAAAACACCTCCTGGAAAGACTCTGGTTTTGCAAGGATTCTCTAGTCTCTCCCATCGCTCATTTCACCCAAGCTGTGTGTGCTCAGCAGCTGTATCTAAGCAGAGAATGGAATAATAGAGGACGAGCAGGCCCTGAATAGGCTGTTTAAATTAGTTCCAAGACTCGGGTAATTGTCTAGATCTTCCCTTTGCTCGGCCTGTGTAAACACAGATTTAAATGATTGATCAAAGATAGAATAGAAACATAATGATCACAAGAAAATGAGGGGAACCGCAGAGAAACCACATTATCTCAGGTTTGGAGGAAAAGAGTATTTCACATCCCAGCCCAGGCTCTCCTCTTCCATCTACAATCTACAACAGGCAGTGGGCAGGGGCGGGGTGTAGGGGGGGAGCGACTGACGACATCCTGGGACTCTGAGTCCACTTTATCACTCAGCCACATAAGTCATTTTAGCTTCTTTGATTCTGTATTTTCTCATCAACAAGCCAGAAAACACACCCCCTCAGGCTTATATTGACAATGAATGGGTCAGATGTGTACTCAAACTCTTTTTATAATGCTTTATACACATTAAGTGTTCCACTGACAAGTCTGACATTGACAGAAGTGAATGAATAACTGAACGCACAGCTACGGCCACTGAGTAACTCCTGTACATATACAGCAGAAGTCTTTGCAGGGCCCTTTCTCTTTATAGTGGACTTCCCCAGAGGCTCAGCAATAAATCCACCTGCAATGCGGGAGACTTGGGCTTGATTCCTGGGGCGGGAAGATGCCCTGGAGAGGGAAATGGCAACCTACTCTAGTATTCTTGCTTGGAGAATTCCATGGACGGAGGAGCGTCGCAGGCTACAGTCCATGGGGTCACAAAGAGTCAGACATGGCTGAGCGACTGAAGAGCAACACAGCAGCTATCTTTAGGGTGTTTGTCACTATCTGCCATGAATATTTCTTTATATACATACTATCTGCTTCCTCTATCAAAATATAAATGCCTCATGGGGAGCAAATTGGCCTTACTCACTGCTGTTTCCCCAGCGACCAGAGCAAACTTAGCACTTATCAGACATTCAGTACATAGGTGTTACATGAATAAACGAGTGAAGGAATGATTGAATGAGGCAGCCAGGTATTGAACCAGAACTACCTGAGTCCAAAGCTTGTGCTATTAACAACAAATCTCAACCAATTTCTCACGAATGAATCAATGAATCCAAACATGATGGAGGCACACTTCACTCAGCACCACTCAGGTCTTTTCTAACCCGACTTCGGTAGGCAGAATAATGTCCCCAAGCATGTTCACATCTTCATCACCAGAATCTGCAATTATGTTTATGTCACAAAAAAGGTTATTGTATATGTGATTAAGTTTAGAACAGAAATGTGGAGAGGTTATCCTGGACTACACAGTAGGCCCAATTCATGCACATGGGTCCTCAAAGCAGAGAATCTTTGAGACAGTGATCATACAAAGAGACATGAGACTGAGGCGGGTCAGGGAGATGCCACGATGCTGGCTCTGAAAATGGAGGGAGGGGACTACAGGCACCTCTAAAAGTTGGAAAAAGCACAGAAATGGGTTTTCTCCTAAAATTCCAGGAAGGAACTCAGCCCTGCCAATACCCGGACTTCTGCCAGAGATCCAAGCCAGACTTCTGACCTACAGAACCACAGAAAAGCAAATCTGTGTGGTTTTAAGTCACTGAATCTGTGGAAAGTGCTTTAGCAGCAACAGAAAGCAACTGCCAGTCTAAAGAAATCCATCCTTCACTTGCTACCAGAACTGGACTGTAGACATCCAAAGACTCTTTCACTCAAATTAAGAAACAATTAATTGGATTCAGTAAACTATCTTCTAAAAAGCTCCTCCCCCCCCACCAAATTAAAGCCAAGATTAGACAATTTAAAACCTGGAGCCAACTGTAAAATTTCTTCTCTCGATTTGGGATTGTAAGAAAAAGCTTGAAACCTCAATTGATTTTCTTTGTTCCAGAAATGTGGGCTGGCTTCCACGTATTATTCATTAAGCCGTGGGGAGTGCTATTTTTCTGGAGCCAAAAACCTTCCTCAGCTACTGCTTCCTATGCTGTCTTTCATAATAAGCAGAAAGGGGGAGAAAAGGTCGTACTGCCGCCGTTCCACGTGATTCTCGTCTCCTTGAATCTCTGATTGTCACAGTCTCCCTAGCCAAGGGCCCTGGAAGCATGCAGTCCTTCCTGCAATCCCTGAGTCTCCTGTCCCCACTGCAGAGCCATCCACTGGGCAGCTCCAACGCTGGAGTCTTGGAGCCCTCAGATCTGGAATAACTGGCATCGCCACAGAAAATCAGCGAGCATCAATTCATCTCCACAGACCGCAGAGTGGGCTGTAACTGTAGCTCCTATCCTTCAAAGAATGTTTGCTGTCATGCTGTCATCTTGGCAACCCATGGAACAGATGAACATATCTGAAATATTTGTTAAACACAACAGGACCTTGAAAACCACACCTCAGCGTGCGTGCATGTGTGTGTGTGCGTGCGCGTGTATATAGCGATCCTGTTGGTCGATGGAATTAAAACTGAGTCAAGTAGGAACTAGCTGAATAAGGTAAAATG
Organism: Oreotragus oreotragus; assembly: GCA_006410675.1. Lineage (NCBI taxonomy): Eukaryota > Metazoa > Chordata > Mammalia > Artiodactyla > Bovidae > Oreotragus > Oreotragus oreotragus. The sequence goes on along the minus strand of SJYX01012609.1, from coordinate 217,692 downwards.
GGGAGTCTCACGGGTTCATTAAAAATAAATTAGGTACCTGTCTCCTAAACCTCTTGTTAGCAGTATTTCACTTAGTATTTATTTAACCTTAAAAAATGAAGGCTTCAGATGAATTCAGAAAAGCCATGCATCTGCCTTCCCTGTTTAAAATATGAGACTTACTGCATGTGCAGTTCCTAAAGCAGAATCTAAGCCCAATAAGAGTTGATGGACTCAGCGAGCGTTGGACCCATTACTCTCGTGTTATTATATTAACCTGAGTGCCGCTGAATTCATTTTCTTATGAAATAGCCCTGGCCACTGAAAGGACTCATTTTCAGAGTGCACCCACTGATGCAGAGGCAGGACTGACACTCGGGCAACCCCTACCTACATCAAGCCAAGAAACCTCCTTCTTGCCAAAGTCACCCCAAGGTGATGCTCACATCTGAGGCCACTAGAGCAGAGACTTCAACACCATTTCCTCTCTCTCCTCAGCTTCCTCTGGACTGAAAGCAGCCACAGAACCAATGTCTAGAATCAGTCAACAAAATAATTCAACAAATATGGATTGAGCTTCTACTGTGTGGCAGGTACTGCCACAGGTTTGGGGAAAAGAGTAAGAATAAAATTTTTGACATTTCTTGCTTTCATTTGTGCTTTCATCTAATCAGTGACACTGATGTTGTTCCTGATGGCAATAAATGCTAAATGGAGAAAATAAAGTGGATAGTTGGGGTGGGAGTGGCGATGAGGGTGGTGGAAGATGTGGGGAGAGAATGAAAACTGGATTGAGGAGAGTGTTCCAGGCAGACGGAACAAGTGCAAGGTTGGTGAGGCTGGGCACATTCTGTGGGCATGCACAGGAGGCTAGGTGTGGTGGGAAAGGAGGCAGGGGTGGGGGACACCATCAGCTGCAAGAGCAAACCTCCATGTGCAGGGCCAAGCCTTCATCACGGACAGCACACAGTCAGTGAGAGATCCTGGCATCAGACCTTTTTATTTTGATCAGGGGGTAACAGAATAGGAATTAGCAACTGAATGTTACGATTCTACCATTGACCTTAAACACCTAACTTTTTCTTTTCATTTACATTAATATGTGTAGGTACATACATGGGTCTATCCCACATATATACCCATATGGGTATAGTACAAGTGTAGGCATGTATATCTCGGATATGAGGATTCAGTACTAGGAAAACAAGAGAAATTAGAGACTCAAGCACTCACCACCAAGCCCCAAGAGAACATTTTTTTCAATGTTCAATAGGTATTTTCTCTTAAAGTCAGGTCAATTACTATATTTAATTGAATCAACATGCCATTGTTTATTAATATACCACAATTTACAGTCCTCTGCTGCTGCTGCTAAGTCACTTCAGTCGTGTCCGACTCCGTGTGACCCCATAGACGGCAGCCCACTAGGCTCCCCCATCCCTGGGATTCTCCAGGCAAGAATACTGGAGTGGGTTGCCATTTCCTTCTCCAATGCATGAAAGAGAAAAGTTAAAGTGAAGTCGCTCAGTCTGTCCGACTGTTAGCGACCCCATGGACTGCAGCCCACCAGGCTACTCTGTCCATTGGATTTTCCAGGCAAGAGTACTGGGGTGGGGTGCCATTGCCTTCCCCGTACAATCCTCTAAGAAATAACAAAAACTTCCAATTAACCTACAACATGCTATCAAAGACATATCATAGTTTCAGAGATGTTTTCAATTTGAAAACTTGCATATTGTAGAATGAATAAGATATAGTACATTCGCCCCTCTCCTGACCTACAAAATTCATGAATTTTGACTCATTTTGATGGACCACTTTTTACAAAGCTTGACTGTTAACTTTGGCTCAAAGCAAGAAATTGCATTTGTATTTCCTTTTCTTTGGACCGACCAGCTGAGAGACAAAATGCTTTTAATCTCAGGCACTGTTCAGCCTCAGATGTCTTTATTGTTATTAGCAAGAGTAGTAATTAGTTGTAGTAGTGGCAGTGGACCTAGAGATGAGTAGCACATTACAGTGATGGTATCTGTAGAATATTTATGGAGTATTTATGACTCTCTGCCTGACCACACTCCACTTGCACATTTAAAAGTGGGTGAAGGTCGGTGACAGTGGCAAGCAATTGTACCTGCAGTGTCTGCTTCATTTCGTATTCACATTAGTAGTTTCTAGCGAAATACCCAGATTCTGTGTCTTCAGCTTCTCTTGGCTGTGCAATGCATCACTGTGTCGATGCGAGAGTGCTTCTCTAAAATCATAAGCTTGTAGTGAGAGCAGTTCCATGTAACTTTCTGTTATAAAAATAATTGCTGTGTCAGTTGACATTCCCACAGTGCAGGAGGGTTCCCTTCTCTCCACACACTCTCCAGCACTTATTGTTTGTAAACTTTTTCATGATGGCCATTCTGACTGGTGTGAGGTGATACCTCACTGTAGTTTTTTGTTTTATTTTTAAATTTATTTATGTTTAATTGGAGGATAACTGATTTAGAATATTGTGTTGTTTTTTGATCTACCTGGTGCAATTTTGATTTGCATTTATTTCTCTAAATGCAACTAAATAGTGATGTTGAGCATCTTTTCATGCGCCTCTTGGCCATGTGTATGTCTTGTCTGGAGAAATGTTTATATAGGTCTCCTGTCCATTTTTTGATTGGGTTGTTTGTCTTTTATATTGATCTGCATATAGCTGATTCACTTTGCTATACAATAGAAAGCAACACAGCACTGTAAATCAACTATATTCCAATAATAATAATAATTTCTGATGTTCTAGGCCTATTTCTAAGCACTGCAAGTGCTTTGCAACTTCAGGACTCACCTGTGAGTTAGAGTCTATGGTTATTATTCCCATTTACAGATGAGAAAACTGAAGCACAGACAGGTTGGGTTATTTATATCATTGGACAAAAAACGCCATGGAAGCGGCCTGTGTGTCCCAGGGGTCCACAGCGCCACATTTCCTATCAGATGCTCCCTTCTAGCTATTCTATGAGATCACACTGTTGTACCAGCACACCCACACACACGCTTTCTGCCAGGCCAGTGTGCCTCATGCAGAGCACACTTTGCCCCCAGCCCCGCCCATGAGCCTGCAGGCTCACAGACTAGACTGCCAAGTTGACTCTGCTGCAGGTTTGCAAACCTGCTTTGTTCATCGTCTCAGTGATCCCACTGGTCTAAAACACTGAGACTTCTTTATCTCAGATCTGATCACTTTAACCTAGAACAGTAATCAGAGTCTGTCCTCTGAGGAGCCTTCTCTTTAAAATTCAGGGCACATCGTGTTGACAAGCCAAGACATCCAGGCAGCCGGTCTGGTCGTGCACCAGGTGAGAGGCGTGTGAATGAAACTTGGGGCTCCCTTCTCACCAGCCCCGCCTTGCGACTGACCCATGGTCCAGTTCCTGGCCGCCCAGCTGTTCCTCACCCTCCCTGACAACAGTAAGAAGTTTCTTTCGAGCTCCTGACGGGGTGAAAATTTTTTGCTCAAACCCACTTGGAATCTGTTGCACTTAGTGGCAACCCTGCTGTGATCTCCCAAAAGGGAAGATTACCCATGAATTACAGCATCGCTGGCAACCAGCACCATTCCAACACTTATTTTCTGGATCCTCTAATCACCGAAGCAAAAAAAAAGGAGGAGAAAGAAAGAAAACAAGTCATTTTGCTTTCACTCAGGACTCGTCTCCACCAAATAGTTTCCACTGCGCTAAGTCTGAGCCTGCCCGAGTGTCAAATGCCACCATCCAGGGAGTTGAAAATAAAGGTACCCAGCAAGAAGCACACAGATGCCAGCATCACAAGCAACCCTGACCAGAGGGCTCAGCCCTAGAGGAGGGGCCAAGACAAAAGGACCTTGTGACCCCTCTGTAGCAACAAAAGTATGCATTTAATTGAGCAGTTCAGAGAAAACTGCATTTTCAGAAATCCTAAGACATTTGCATTATGTGGTGCAAACACACTCTTACAGTCAAAGCTTTCCAGGAAACAGTCCACAGAGACTGGTTTTGAACCCACTTTGTCCTTGAGCTGAAAGACCCTGCACGCTGAACACATGTGCCCTTCACTTCCCATGTTCCCACTGCATCTGGTTGTTTTAGATGCGTGTCTAACAATATCCAAACCTGACTCTCCCCTGATAGATGCCCAAACTTGCTGAATGACACAATTTTTATAACTTCACCTAATAGCAGTTAATTTAATCGATAGAGACAACCTACTTGAAAAGAGAATTTGCATGCAAGTAAGCTGAGCCCATGGTCAACAGATATGAATGCCAGTTCTGAAAGGCATCTTTCTCCTCCGTTTTGTACTTTCACCAGTTCCAGAAAGCTAGCATCTTGTCAATATCTGTCTGTTTAGGAAGTATTTACCTAATAGCTTTGAACACAAACCCTTAAAATTATGCTATTCTCTGAAAAACAATCCACTAGCTGTGCCAATGTGTAAAGCAGCAGCATTGGTCAGCCCACAGTTTAGAACTGGATGCTGTCTCTGGCCTGTGTTATCTCCCAGTGCTTTCTGCAAAGGGAACTGTTTTATGGGGGCCATCAGTCTGCCCAGGTACAAAGAGCACAGGACGGCCACTCGGGCTGGCTCAGGACTCAGGAGGAGGAAATATGGTGTGAAAGACAAAACCCACAATCTGTTCACTTTTGGCCCCTCCCCTCACTCCTCTGTGGCTCCCAGAAGGAAGGTGCCATGTTCCCGGGAATGTGAAACAGTCCACAGGTTCCTGGGGCCATCAAGAGCTCAGTAAGTGCCACAGCTTTGGAAGGGAGGCAGCTTCAAAGGTTTCACTTCCACTTAGACTTTAAGCAGCTCTACAAAAGGGCATCAATTTTGGTTAAATTGGTTTTATCCCTAGTCAGTTTGGATGGTGATTGTATCAGGCTGTCAGCACACAGAGGCTGGAGAGCAGATCTGTGTGCGTGTGTTCCTAAACATTCTCTTTATTTATAGTTTAGTGAGACTTGGCCTTTAAGGCGACTGAAAAGGCATTTTCACAGCATGGGCCACTCAGGACGGCAGTAGTATACTGCAATTTTGGTTACGTCAGAAACATAAAACCAGGCTTCTCCACACTGCTTCTGATTTCCTGCAGGAATATCTGTATGTCTCATTACCTTATATTCATGCAGGCTAGCTACTGACGCTAATTTAGCTGAAATATATAATAATAGACATATGGACTATGTCTGCTGACTATTAGGGACTCCAGTCTGCTTCCATGGATCAGGGTGGTGATGACTGTGGAACATGCCTGCCTGCGTGTTTCAAACACACGAGTCAGTGTAAGTGTTCATGATTGCAGCATGTGAGTGCAGACTGAGCAGGATGCCTCTCAGAAACCACGTAGTCTCAAAAACTATAGCACCAAACAGAAGCCTTCTGCTGAAAAATGCTCAAATTATAGTCTGATTTTATATTAACAGATATCAACTTTCAGTTATTTACTTGAATGAAAGGTACCTGCTGATTTAGAAAATAAGAGAGAAACAGAAAATACATCCAAATTATTTCAAGACGGCTGAAGGCTAGCGGGTACAACCTGTGTTCTCTCTCTCTCAGTACATCCCTCACTTATTTATGTCTGCTCAGACCAATACTGAAATCAGCTTTCATTCTCTAAACAGCCTCTGATGGATGGTAATTGGGCAGAGATTAATTAAAGGCAGGTATTTGCAGAATTCAGAGTGGGATTTAAAACATACTATGGTTGAATTTATACAGACACACATGCACATCCCATCCACAAGCACATAATACCCACATCTGTTGTAGGGGATGCTTTTCAGGAGTATTTTTTTAACCAGGGATATGTAAAAAGTCATCTAGGGGTCTTTTTCAAACACAGATGCTTAGTTCTCACCATCCAAATAATCTGATATGGTAAGACAGGGGTGGGTCGCACGCAATTGCCTTTTAAAATGTAAGTTTTAACCTTATCAGTTAATTCTTATAGGCACTAGCTATTGCATTAAAGATCAAAGGTTTTTTAAATGTCAGCTGTTTAGGAACTTGAGAAGAGTCCTGTCTTTCCCAAGACCCACTGTGTCTGTCAGTAGGGACCACAACAGCCTGGACTGCTGGTGCCAACAAGACAGGAACCATCCTGGAGTCCCTACTTTCTGCATCCGCCCAGCACCCAGTGCCCCCATCTCTGTCTCCAGATATTTATCAGATGCCTCCACGCCTTCTCTACTTTCCCTGCCACCAACTCAGTCCAGTGTCTCACCTCCCCAGCCACCCTCTGCTTTATCCCCTGAGACCAGCACAGTGCCAGGCATCGAATGCCTGCTCTATAAATACTTGTTGAAGGAATACAATTGAGCAATTTTAAATGGTATATTTTTTCAACAACTGCTTGTACACGACCTGGAGTACACAAAACTGAATTAATATTAACAGACATTGAATTAAAAAGAAGGCTGTGAAACATGAAAAAGGTACTTAACATCCGTAATTATCAGAAAAAAATGCAAATCAAGACTACAATAAGGTACCACCTCACACTGATCAGAATGGTCATGATCTAAATGTCTAAATAATAAAAGCTGGAGAAGGTGTGGAGAAAAGGGAACCCTCCTACACCGTGGGTGAGGACGTAAGTTGATGAAGCCACCATGGAAAACAGCACAAAGGTTCCTTGCAAAGCTGAAAAGAGAGTTACCATACAGTCCAGCAATCCCACACTTAGGCATACATCCTAAGAAAACTATAATTTGAAAACATACAGGCATCCCAATGTTCATAGCAGCACTATTTACGATAGATAGCCAAGACATGGAAGCAACCTAAATGTCCATTGGCGGATGAATGGTAAAGAAGATTCGGTACATACATACAGTGGACTACTAGCTATAAAAAAAAGAATGACAATGTCATTTGCAGCAATATGCATGGTTCTAGAGATAATCGTACAAGGTACAATTAGACAAAGGCAAATATATGATATCACAAATACGTGGAATCTAAAAAATGATAGAAATGAACTTGTTTACAAAACAGAAGTGGACTACCAGACATAGAAAACGAGCTTTGGTTACCAAAGGGGAAAGGGGAAGGACTAAAGAAGGAGTCTGAGGCCAGCAGATACGTGCTACTGTGAACAGAATAGATATAAAGGTCCTTTAGTATGGCACAGGGAACTATATCTTACATATAGATATGTGAAAAATAATATGTCTGTATGAAACCGAATCACTTTTCTGTACATTAGAAACGAACACAACATTGTAAATCAATTACACTTCCGTTTTTAAAAAGCTGATGATATGTCTAACGATAAGCAAAACAGCATGGGTTGGACTAAACAGCAGGGATGAGATCTAGTCCAGTGGCACCTTGGCCATCCGAGCACCCCGCCTCCTGTTTCTCTTAGTCGGGCAAGTGCACATGGGGATCTTGTACGGGCTTGCCCATCCACAGAGGGCTATCTGGTGGTGAAACATCAATTCTCACCTCCTTATCTAGGAAGCAGAAGACTGGACTTCCACAGGGTCTCCACGGTCCCATGTGTTCTGCTCAACTCGAGAGCTTATGCAAAACTCCCTTGTCTCTCGCAAAGGACAAAGGTGAGGAAATCACTGCTTGAAGTGAAATAAATCTGAATGTAAGTGGAAAGATACTATGATCTGAACTGAAAGGCAGGCACTGCATGAAAAGGCATCTCAAGTTCACAGGCACCCAGAAAGAAGCCAAGATAGCAACTGCTGTGACCACTAAGAAGAAAACCACACTGCAGGACTGGGGACAACCTTCTGGGTGATGCGACTTGGGACCTTCAGCAGCACCACAGGTCAGGAGATGAGCTGAACAGGATCAGCCTCCTCTCCAAGTGGCCGGGACCCCCACCAAGCCACCAGGCACAGAATTGGAGGTTACGTTCCAGACATCCGCTCATTTTGGATGGATGCTTCCCACACCCAAGGTCCACACTTGTTGGTCTGAAATCCCTGAAGAGAGGATGAGAGCAACTAACGAGGGAGACAGCAGCAAGGATGGAGGGGCCCCGAGGGGACAGCAGACAGTGGTTCCAGCTTTTGGCTCCCCACTAACTGATCCCCCACCCCAACAGGAACACACTCTTGAGGCCAAACGGGCTTGGATCTCTCCAATTCAGTTAACAGGAGTACTGTTTGTTGTCCAGGATTCTAAGTCACTCAGAAGGAAGTGCCTGTATTCTCAAACTCTCCATCCCCCTGTGGGGGTTGGGGGGAGCGCTTTGAACCCAGAAGCAGCCTTGGCAGTAATTAAACACCAAAGGCCTCCCTGTGTCGACCTTGTGCTAGTGTTTGGCAGCCTGCTCCAGCAGAGCAGAAGGGGGAAGATTTGATTTTAATCGCACAGATTTCATATTTTATTTTGCTCACTAACATTCCTGATAAGGATTTACTTCACTATTTTGCGGTTCTCCCTGAATAGTTGAACAGGCTCCTTGTTTTCCTCCTTTTTACTGAAAATGCTGTCTGACCCCTGCCTTGTCCATAGTTTAAAGAGACTGCCTCCTCATCGCTCAAATCCAAGCTGGGAGCCATTTCTAGGAGAATTTTTAAAAAATAAAAAGAGTTTAGGGATGGCATGCCACCACTCTGGTAATTACCACAAGACTGCCCCTGCTTACCCAAAGGGAAAAAATCAATTATCTAAGAATGCAGGGCTGGAATCAAGATGAAGAAAAACCTTGTTGCCTGAAGTTCTGCAGAACTTCTAAGAAAATGAGGAATTGTGGGTCTGCACAAAACACTATTTTTCCAGGAGAGAAGGAAGTCACTTTCAGAAGGAACTGCTCAAGGCCCCCACAGTCCGTCCACACCCCAGCCGGCCAGCCTCTGGGCCTGCCCTAGGTTCCAGGCACAACTCCAAGGCTGCAGGCTCACACCTGCATCTGCAGGTTAAATGCTCCCCAGCCCACCCCCAAACAGAGCAAATCACGTACTGCTTTATGCTTCAACAGGGCACTCAGTGCCCCTTTCTTGCTCACATAATATCAAATTTTAGATTAATATTTACATATTTTTTAAAATCTATGTACATTTATACATAAGTATGAATGTTCAGTATATATGCAGAATTGTATCTATGTACATTTATACATAAGTACGTATGTTCAGTATATATACAGAATTATCTATGTACACTTATACATAAGTACGTATGTTCAGTATATACGCAGAATTGTATCTACGTACACTTATACATAAGTACGTATGTTCAGTATATAAGCAGAATTGTATCTACGTACATTTATACATAAGTACGTATGTTCAGTATATACACAGAATTGTATCTATGCACATTTATACATAAGTACGTATGTTCAGTATATATGCAGAACTGTACCTATGTATTATAGATACATATAGAACAGTATATGTCGTCGCTGCTCAGTTGCTCAGTCATGTCCAACTCTTTGTGACCCCATGGACTACAGCATGCCAAGCTTTCCTGTCCTTCACTATCTCCTGGAGTTTGCTCAAATTCATGTCCATCAAGTCAGTGATGCCATCCAACCATTTCATCCTCTGTTGCCCCCTTCTCCTCCTGCCCTCAATCTTTCTCAGCATCAGGGTCTTTTCCAATGTATTATAGATATTAATGTATGTACATATTCTACATATAGTATTACATATACTTTCTATTTTACCTCTATGCATCCTAGAATTTCTAGTATTAAAAGCACCAGCTTCGGATGCACTGCTGGGGATACTAGACGTTCTGATTTGGCATAAATATATGTCAAGGCATCTTTTATTTTTTTGCCCTCTATGTTAGCCTATCCAAATATCAGCTTGTTAGACTGTATTATCTGTGGGTGGGGGGTCATTTCCAGCCCCACCTATCTTTCAACAGACCAAGTCTGCTCACACAAAGATAATTACAGCCATCCCTCACCATCTGCAGAGGGCCCACAGGGTACCAAAACCCACAGACGCTCAAGCCCCAGTCAGGCCCCCATACTTCTAGATTCCAAACCCACAGATGAACCAGCCACAGATCTTAAACAGAACACAGATCCACTACTGCTTGAATCTGTAGATGTGGAACCTGAGGACACTTGGGGCAAACTATATTCCATCTGTTAGTTTATTAACTTGAACTAAGTGGAGACAATTTACCTTTGCCTTTTTACTCCAATCAAACTCCATTCCCACTGAAGTAATCTTAACACCTATCAAAATGCAGAAAGAACCAGAAATAGTGAGATTATATATATACATATATATGCATATATATATATTTATAGATATATATGCATATATATTTCCAATTTTTGGCATATTAGAATATATGTGTATTTTTATTTTTTAATTATGTTAATAGGTAATAAATGGTAATGAAGCTTTTAAGATGTCACAGAAACCCATGATCAGGAAATCTGATCAAGTTAGAGATGAGGAGAAAGATGGGAGACCCTGCCAAGATCCACAGCATCTTTCTCACGTTCAAAGAGCTCATATGGAAGAAAAATCTGAATTACCGAGAGAGAAAGGCATGTCCTTAGCCAACCTCCCCCAGGCTCGTCTGGGAAGAAGGCGGGCCCCCTCCTGCCTGCACCACAGACTTCTGCTCCGTGCTCTGCATCCAGCATACTGTCTTTTAGGCTTTTGAGCTGAGGCTGTTTCCTAAGGGATCAAGGCGTGTTCCTCACAATGGAATGCAAGTCCCTTTCCTAGGAAGCTCGTGCACCCCCACTTCCTGCCATCTCTCCACTCAGCAGCAAATTTCCCTTCATTAAAATTAAGCCTCATTTCTCTCTCATCTTTTCCTGTTTTCCTCAGCAGAACTGAGTGCAATCCTGAGCCTGTCTTTCTCACAGCTTTAGTTTCTTGTCATTTCACAACTAAATTTTCTTTCCCTCAAAAAAACCAAAAACTAAAATTGTTTATTTCACCGATTTTGCCCCTCCTTTCTGGAGGAAACAGAAGAGAAGATGGTGTCTGTGTGTGTGTGTGTGTGCGAGCGCGCGCACGTGTGTGTGCGCGCGTGTGCGTGCTCATTGCCAAGAGGGAGGCTGACACGCACTGTCTTACTTTACTAAGTCCCAATCTGTACTAGAAGGTCCATTTGGTGCAGTTGGCATGAGGATCTTGCCAAGACACTCAGATTTGTGCTTATACTCCAATTCATGCCAACTGCAGGGATAAAATGCCCTTATACTTCCATCTGAGTGCTGGAGCCCAATGCAGTTCTCCGGGGTCAGATCCCCAGACCTGGGGCAGGAGAGAAGTCCTGTGTGGTCAGCACTGGAGTCCCTAAGGCAGGAGCTCCCAGCTCTGATAAATCTGCCCTTATACCACTGTCCGCATCTCCTCACGCTCCTGACACTTCTGCCCTTTAGCCTCTCTACTGGGGCCGAGTGGACGTGGGATTCTGTGGATCTAAGACTCATTGGTCCAGGCTCCCCAGGCAGCACGAACACTCCGTTTCCCTTGCAGAGGACAGGGACTGGCCACTCAGTGCTGGTCAGGGGGTGGTCAGAGGACTAGGTGGAGTGCACAGTCCAAGATCCCTGGGGACAGCTCCCACCCTGAGGCCTGAGACTCGGGGTAATGTGTGTCTGAGCCCTGATCAACCAGCTTGGGGCTCACAATGAGATGCTGCCTCTCAGGGGCTTAAATCATGACTGTTGAGAAGACACTTTGGTGCTGGATACCAGGCTCCAGAGAACACTGTGGACACTCAGAGTGTGCTGGCTCTTCTAGCCGTCATTCAGCGCCTGCTTACCCCACCTTAAATCCATGCTCACTGAAAATCTGAACACTCATTAAGTTATGGCTAAAAATCAAAACTAGGTGGATGGCCTTGGGTAAATTATTTAACTTCTAAGCCCTATGTGCAGAACAGGATAGTAACAAACCTGTGTGCCTGAGAGTGTGATATAAAGATTAATTGATTTAATCAGAGTAAAGTGCACAGCACAGTTCCTGGCAGAGAGCAATTCATTGCTTTAAAAAATTAGCTTTTAGGATGAGAACAAGATGGCGGAGGAGTAGGTGGATATGGAGTCCATCTCTCTCCATGGATAAATCAGGAACATACCTTCAGACACAGAAGTGCATGCAGGATATCAGCTGGGAGTAGACAGGACTACCTGACCATCAGGAAAGACTATATAGAACCATGCAAAATTCGGTACAATGAAGGAACGGCCGGGGGGGATGGAGGGCGGGGGACGGAAAAACAGGAGTGTTAGTACGATTGGACCTGCCCTCGGCAGGTGAGGGGACTAAAGCAGGGGTCCTCTCCCCACATTGGGGAAATTGTCTGGCTCAGAGGAGAAACATTTAAGGCTAAGAGTGAAACAGCTGATCTGTGGCAGCCTTAATGGTATGAGAATCAGACAGTCCTTGCCACAGCCATACATACCCTGGCCAGGAATGCTGATCCCCCAGAAGGTGCAGTGGCTCGGAGCTGGAGTTTAGGGATTGTGGAGCAATCTCAGGGCAAGGGCTGCTGCTGACTGAGGAGAGACGGATTGAGAGGCTGGGAGGGAGGAGACTGTGGATGTAAATGCCTGTGGAGGGAAGCCATGGAAGCAAGGCGATACTGCTGAGTCATGCGTAGGGGGTGGAGCCATCACCATAGCCTCTCTCTCCCCACATGCCAGCATCAGCAGCTGAACAATAGAGAGGCTGGTCCATCAAAAGCCTGACCCAGTGAACGACAGAGCAGGACCCCACCCAGGGTGCCCCTTTAAGTGCCTGATGCACCGATTACAGAGTAGGACCCCAGCCAGGGGAGCCCCTCTAAGTGCCTGACGTGTGGAACAACAGAGAAGGACCCCAGGTAAGGGAGCCCTCTAAGCACCTGAACAGGCAGAGCTATGGAGAAAGACGGGCCAAAGAGGCCTCTGATTGCCAGCTACAAGAGGCTCAAAAAAAGACTCTGGTAGGGCCATAACTCCTGCGGAGGAGGCAGTCCATGTCCCTGCACACTTTGCACTGCCAGGGTCCCTGCAAGCCAAGCAGCTGTTCCACCGTCATGCTCAACCCTCACTGAGGCAGAGCTGCCATAGGCAAAAAAGTCTTGCGTCTATACACACAGGGCCGCTTCGGTACTGTCCGACTCTTTGCGACCCTGTAGGCCAGACAAGAATACTGGAGCATATTGGCCAATACTGGTTGTCACGCCCTTCTAGAACATTATATTTCCTGTTGCCCTAGCCGCCAACTCCCTTGAGTACGTGGTGCTGCCAGAACCCCTGCGACCCAAGCAGCTGTACCACCTCCACACTTGGCCCTCACAGGGGCAAACCCAACTCCTCCAGGGCAGCCTCAGGAACAAATCCCAGGGGACGACCCACGTGCAGAGCTGGAAATAAAACCACAGTTGAAACCCAGGGGCCGTGTGGCTAAGGAAGAAGACCCAAAACCTTCCCACCAGCTGTACAAGCTGCAGATTAAATCCACATGATCAACTAGGCAGACTCTGTGTCTATGGAATATATAAAAGGTCACTGAGAGCTCCCACAAAAGAAAACACACTAGTTCTGATAGCTGTGGACACTGGAAGCAAGAACACAGATGAGTAGGACCAGATTGGAGTCAGAGCTGCCCCCACAGCAGGTCCAGAGATCAGCACAGTGCTGGAGGGCATCCTAGGGAGGTGAGGTGGACTGTGACTCCCAGAGAGGGAAAGGACTCTGCACAGCAGTCTCAAGAAAAACATTTATTATTCTTATGTTTTGACTTATTATGTAGAGTCTTTGGATTTTTTTCCTTTTTTTTTTCCTCCGCTGTTTGAGTTGTCATTTTATTGGCACTATGAAATCTAATTAAGATTTTGAGCTCTTCTTTTTTTTTTTTAGTCATATTTTTTATTGCTGTTATAAACCTCTGCCTCTAAATTGGGCTTTTGCAGTTCTATGGAGTTTTCTTTTTTTTTTTTTAATTTTTTAACCCTATTATTATTATTTCTACTATTATTTCTATTATTCCTTTGTTTGCTTTTCCTACTGTCCTTTTCCCCTTGCAGTTAATCTTTAATGTATACAAACCTTCTTTATCTACCTCTATTTAACTTTGCGTATCTATTCTTTCTTTTCTTACTTTCCTTTCCTTTCCTCTCAGCCTATTTGTTAGTTTTATTTTCATTGCTTTATTCCCAAATTGGCACCTTGCTTTAGCTTTGTTTTCCAGTTTGTGCTTTAATTAGTTTTCTTCTGATGGATATAATTTTTGGTTTCCTTTCTTCACCAAGTCAATCTATTGTTCTTTATTTTTGTTGGACTGTTCTGATTTTGCTAATGGGTGTATATGCATATATTCAGTCACACTTTTTATTGTTGCTATAAACCTCTGCCTCTATGTTGGGCTTTTGCAGTTCCATGAAGTTTGCTTTTTCTTTTTTTCCTTTTTTTCTTTCTCCTTCCATTTTTTTCTTTTCTTTTGTTATAATTTTAATTTTTTAAAAAACCTATTAATTTTTTTTCTATGTTTATTCCTTTGTTTGCCTTTCCTACTGTTTTTTTTCCCTTTGCAGTTACTCTTTAATGTATATAAATCTTCTTCATATACCTCTTTAACTTTACATATATATTCTTTCTTTCTTTTCTTTCCTCTCAACATTTTGCTAGTTTTATTTTCATTGCTTTATTCCCCAATTGGCACCTTGCTTTAGATTTGTTTTCCAGTTTGTGCTTTAGTTAGTTTTATTCTAGTAGATATAATTTTCAAAAAAAGAAAACTACAGGCCAGTATCACTGATGAACATAGATGCAAAGATTTTCAACAAAATTTTAGCAAACAGAATTCAACAACACATCAAAAAGCTCATACACCATGATTAAGTTGGGTTTATTTCAGGGATGCAGGGATTCTTCAATATACACAAATCAATCAATGTTATACACTATATTGAAAGATGAAAACCATACAATAATCTCAATAGATGCAGAAAAAGCCTTTGATAAAATTCAGCACCCATTTATGATTAAAACTCTTCCATAAATGGACACAGTAGGAACCTACCTCAACATAGTAAAGGCCATATATGACAAGCCTACAGTAACCGTTATTCTCAGTGATGAAAAATTGAAAGCATCCCCCCTAAGATGAGGAACAAGACAAGAGTGTCCACTCTCACCACTATTATTCAACATTGTTCTGGAAGTCCTAGCTACAGCAATCAGAGAAGAAAAAGAAATAAAAGGAATCCAGATCAGAAAGAACAAGTAAACCTCTCACTGTTTGCAGATGACATGATACTGTACATGGAAAACCCTAAAGATAGTATCAGAAAATTACAAGAGCTAATCAGTGAATTTAGCAAAGTCAATACACAGAAATCACTTACATTTCTATATACTAACAATGAAAAATCAGAAAGAGAAACTAAGGAATCAATCCCATTTACCACTGCAACAAAAAGAATTAAGTATCTATTAATAAACTTACCCGAGGAGACAAAAGAACTGTACACAAAAAATTATAAGATACTAATGAAAGAAATCAAAGATGACATAAAC
This sequence comes from Oreotragus oreotragus, assembly GCA_006410675.1. NCBI lineage: Eukaryota > Metazoa > Chordata > Mammalia > Artiodactyla > Bovidae > Oreotragus > Oreotragus oreotragus. The sequence continues at coordinate 202,235 of SJYX01012609.1, read as the reverse complement.
AGATGGAGAGATTTTCCATGTTCCTGGGGAGGAAGAATCAATATTGTGAAAATGACTATACTACGAAATGCAATCTACAGATTCAATGTGATTTCTATCAAATTGCCAATGGCATTTTTCACAGAACTAGAAAAAAATTTTTCACAATTGATATGGAAACACAAAAGACCCCAAATAGGCAAAGCAATCTCGAGAAAGAAGAAAGAAGCTGGAGGAATCAACCTTCCTGACTTCAGATTATACTACAAAGCTACAATCATCAAGGCAATACGGTGCTGGCACAAAAACAGACATATGGACCAATGGAACAAGATAGAAAGCCCAGAAATAAACCCATGCACCTATGGGTACCTTATTTTTTACAAAGGAGGCAAGAGTATACAGTGGGGAAAAGACAGCCTCATCAATAAAAGGTGCTGGGAAAACTGACAGCCACACGTAAAAGAATGAAATTAGAACATTTCCTAACACCACACACAAAGATAAACTCAAAATGGATTAAAGACCTAAAAGACCAGAAACTAAACCTTTCAGAGGAAAACAGGCAGAACACGTGATGACATAAATCAAAGCGAGATCCTCTATGATGCACCTCCTGGAGCAACAGGGATAAAAACAAAAGTAAACAAGTGGGACTTGATTAAACTTAAAAGCTTTTGCACAGCAAAGGAAACTATAAGCAAAGTGAAAGACAACCCTCAGAATGGGAGAAAATAATAGCAAATGAAGCAACTGACAAAGGGTTAGTTTCCAAAATATGCAAGTAGCTCATGCAACTCAATGCCAGAAAAACAAACAACCCAATCAAAAAGTGGGGAAAAGACCTAAACAGATATTTCTCCAAAGAAGACATACAGATGTCTAACAAACACATGAAAAGATGCTCAACATCGCTCATTATTAGAGAAAGGCAAATCAAAACTGTAATGAGATAGCACTTCACACCAGTCAGAATGGCCTTCATCAAAATGTCTACAACAATAAATGCTGGAGAGGATGTAGAGAAAAGGGAACGCTCTTGCACTGTTGGTGGGAATGAAAATTGATACAGCCACTATGGAAGACAGTATGGAAATTCCTTTAAAAACTAGGAATAAAACCACCATATGACCCAGTAACCCTACTCCTAGGCCTATACCCTGAGGAAACCAAAATTGAAAAAGACAAATGTATCCCATTGTTCATTCAGCACTATTTATAATAGCTAGAACACGGAAGCAACCTAGATGTCCATCGACAGATGAATGGATAAAGTTGTGGTGCGTATACACAATGGAATATTACTCAGCCATAAAAAGGAACCCATTTGAGTCAGTTCTGATGAGGTGAATGAACCTAGAACCTATTATACAGAGTGAAGTGAGTTGGGAAGAGAAAGATAAGTACAGTATTATGACACATATACACGGAATCTAGAAAGATGGTACTGAAGAATTTATTTACAGGGCAGTGATGGAGAAACAGACATAGAGAATAGACTTATGGACATGGGGAGAGGGGAGGAGAGGGTGAGATGTATGGAGAGAGTAACAGGGAAACTGACATTACCATATGTAAAATAGGCAGCCAATGGGAATTTGCTGTATAGCTCAGGAAACTCAAACAGGCGCTCTGTGTCAATCTAGAGGGGTGGGATGGTGCAGGAGATGGGAGGGAGGTTCAGATGGGAAGGGATATATGTATACCTATGGCTAATTCATATTGAGGTTTGACAGAAAACAACAAAATTCTGTAAAGCAATTATCCTTCAAAAAAATAAACTATAAAGAAAAAAAATAGTTTTTATATTATCAGACATNCAGGAGATGGGAGGGAGGTTCAGATGGGAAGGGATATATGTATACCTATGGCTAATTCATATTGAGGTTTGACAGAAAACAACAAAATTCTGTAAAGCAATTATCCTTCAAAAAAATAAACTATAAAGAAAAAAAATAGTTTTTATATTATCAGACATGCATTGAACACTTTTCATGTACTGGGCATATTGAGGATACAAAGGCATATCAGAAACAGATCACCACCCTCATTAGTTCCTGACCTAGAAAAATAATTCCTTTGCACATTTAGGAGAGTGAAATTTGTTGCTATTATTTAGTCACTAAGTCACGTCTGACTCTTTCGATGCCATGGACTGTAGCCTGCTAGGCCCCTCTGACCATGAGATTCTCCAGTCAAGAATACTGGAGTGGATTGCCATTTCCTTCTCCAGGGCATCTTCCCAAGCCAGGGACAAAACTCCTGTCTCCTGCACTGGCAGGTGGATTCTTTACCACTGAGCCACCAGCAAAGTTTATCCTTTTCTTTTTTTCAAATGAGGCAACTGGAGTTTGAAGAAGTCGATAGGTATGTTTACAAGTTGGTGGTGATTTAGTCACTAAGTTGTGTCCAACTCTTGATACCCCATGGACTGTAGCCTTCCAGGCTCCTCTGTCTGTGGAATTTTGCAGGCAAGATTACTGGAGTGAGTTTCCATTTCCTTCTCCAGAGGATCTTCCCAACCCAGGAATCGAACCTGGGTCTCCAGAATCGCAGGCAGATTCTTTAGCAACTGAGCTACAAGGGAAGTTTATTTACAAGTTACACAGCTATTAATAGTAATGAAGCTAGGATTTGACCCCAAGTCCAAGTCATAACTGAGCATTCTGCTATCTGCTTTCCATGGTGATTAGCAAAGATAAAGTAAGGATCCAGGAATGAAAATCAAAGAGAGAGGGGATCTGGTCCCTGGCGAGACTTTCTGTTACGCATTCTTACAGGAGGTTACAAATAAGCAGAGCAGGGCACGTGGGGTCAGAACTCTTGAAGTCCTGTTACCTTGCTGTCCCTTGGCCAGCTGGTAAGTTTCACAGGGAAGAGTTCGTGGTGGGGCCTGGCTTCACCCAGATGCCCAGGTTATTACCCCGCATTTCTGACCCTCACCAGCCAACCCTGATAAGGATAAATGATGAGGAGCACTGCCTGCAGGTGTGCAGGCAGGAGGCTGGCCCTGGACCAATCCCCTGCAGTCTCACCCAGGAGGGATGCTGGCCTTATCTCCAGGGGAGAGTCAGGACCACCCAGGCCTTAGGTACAGCCTTTGCCTCATCTGCTTCCCAGTGGAGTTGCTTCTTTTTTCTTCTCATTCTAATTTTCAAGTACTAGCCTATTTCCTTAAAAACAAAGAAATCAATCCAAAAATCTCTTCATTTTAAAAAGTACTACAATAGTTTCTATTATTTCTTAAAGTTTTATTTTTTTAGTTATTTCCTCTTTTTCGTCCTATATCTTTGTTTTTTACCTTTTTTTGAAAATGTAATTTTTTTAATTTCATTTAAATTTTTTATTATTTATTTATTTTTACTTTACAATATTGTATTGGTTTTGCCATACATCAACATGAATCCACCATGGGNTTCATCCTCTGTTGCCCCCTTCTCCTCCTGCCCTCAATCTTTCTCAGCATCAGGGTCTTTCCCAATGTATTATAGATATTAATGTATGTACATATTCTACATATAGTATTACATATACTTTCTATTTTACCTCTATGCATCCTAGAATTTCTAGTATTAAAAGCACCAGCTTCGGATGCACTGCTGGGGATACTAGACGTTCTGATTTGGCATAAATATATGTCAAGGCATCTTTTATTTTTTTGCCCTCTATGTTAGCCTATCCAAATATCAGCTTGTTAGACTGTATTATCTGTGGGTGGGGGGTCATTTCCAGCCCCACCTATCTTTCAACAGACCAAGTCTGCTCACACAAAGATAATTACAGCCATCCCTCACCATCTGCAGAGGGCCCACAGGGTACCAAAACCCACAGACGCTCAAGCCCCAGTCAGGCCCCCATACTTCTAGATTCCAAACCCACAGATGAACCAGCCACAGATCTTAAACAGAACACAGATCCACTACTGCTTGAATCTGTAGATGTGGAACCTGAGGACACTTGGGGCAAACTATATTCCATCTGTTAGTTTATTAACTTGAACTAAGTGGAGACAATTTACCTTTGCCTTTTTACTCCAATCAAACTCCATTCCCACTGAAGTAATCTTAACACCTATCAAAATGCAGAAAGAACCAGAAATAGTGAGATTATATATATACATATATATGCATATATATATATTTATAGATATATATGCATATATATTTCCAATTTTTGGCATATTAGAATATATGTGTATTTTTATTTTTTAATTATGTTAATAGGTAATAAATGGTAATGAAGCTTTTAAGATGTCACAGAAACCCATGATCAGGAAATCTGATCAAGTTAGAGATGAGGAGAAAGATGGGAGACCCTGCCAAGATCCACAGCATCTTTCTCACGTTCAAAGAGCTCATATGGAAGAAAAATCTGAATTACCGAGAGAGAAAGGCATGTCCTTAGCCAACCTCCCCCAGGCTCGTCTGGGAAGAAGGCGGGCCCCCTCCTGCCTGCACCACAGACTTCTGCTCCGTGCTCTGCATCCAGCATACTGTCTTTTAGGCTTTTGAGCTGAGGCTGTTTCCTAAGGGATCAAGGCGTGTTCCTCACAATGGAATGCAAGTCCCTTTCCTAGGAAGCTCGTGCACCCCCACTTCCTGCCATCTCTCCACTCAGCAGCAAATTTCCCTTCATTAAAATTAAGCCTCATTTCTCTCTCATCTTTTCCTGTTTTCCTCAGCAGAACTGAGTGCAATCCTGAGCCTGTCTTTCTCACAGCTTTAGTTTCTTGTCATTTCACAACTAAATTTTCTTTCCCTCAAAAAAACCAAAAACTAAAATTGTTTATTTCACCGATTTTGCCCCTCCTTTCTGGAGGAAACAGAAGAGAAGATGGTGTCTGTGTGTGTGTGTGTGTGCGAGCGCGCGCACGTGTGTGTGCGCGCGTGTGCGTGCTCATTGCCAAGAGGGAGGCTGACACGCACTGTCTTACTTTACTAAGTCCCAATCTGTACTAGAAGGTCCATTTGGTGCAGTTGGCATGAGGATCTTGCCAAGACACTCAGATTTGTGCTTATACTCCAATTCATGCCAACTGCAGGGATAAAATGCCCTTATACTTCCATCTGAGTGCTGGAGCCCAATGCAGTTCTCCGGGGTCAGATCCCCAGACCTGGGGCAGGAGAGAAGTCCTGTGTGGTCAGCACTGGAGTCCCTAAGGCAGGAGCTCCCAGCTCTGATAAATCTGCCCTTATACCACTGTCCGCATCTCCTCACGCTCCTGACACTTCTGCCCTTTAGCCTCTCTACTGGGGCCGAGTGGACGTGGGATTCTGTGGATCTAAGACTCATTGGTCCAGGCTCCCCAGGCAGCACGAACACTCCGTTTCCCTTGCAGAGGACAGGGACTGGCCACTCAGTGCTGGTCAGGGGGTGGTCAGAGGACTAGGTGGAGTGCACAGTCCAAGATCCCTGGGGACAGCTCCCACCCTGAGGCCTGAGACTCGGGGTAATGTGTGTCTGAGCCCTGATCAACCAGCTTGGGGCTCACAATGAGATGCTGCCTCTCAGGGGCTTAAATCATGACTGTTGAGAAGACACTTTGGTGCTGGATACCAGGCTCCAGAGAACACTGTGGACACTCAGAGTGTGCTGGCTCTTCTAGCCGTCATTCAGCGCCTGCTTACCCCACCTTAAATCCATGCTCACTGAAAATCTGAACACTCATTAAGTTATGGCTAAAAATCAAAACTAGGTGGATGGCCTTGGGTAAATTATTTAACTTCTAAGCCCTATGTGCAGAACAGGATAGTAACAAACCTGTGTGCCTGAGAGTGTGATATAAAGATTAATTGATTTAATCAGAGTAAAGTGCACAGCACAGTTCCTGGCAGAGAGCAATTCATTGCTTTAAAAAATTAGCTTTTAGGATGAGAACAAGATGGCGGAGGAGTAGGTGGATATGGAGTCCATCTCTCTCCATGGATAAATCAGGAACATACCTTCAGACACAGAAGTGCATGCAGGATATCAGCTGGGAGTAGACAGGACTACCTGACCATCAGGAAAGACTATATAGAACCATGCAAAATTCGGTACAATGAAGGAACGGCCGGGGGGGATGGAGGGCGGGGGACGGAAAAACAGGAGTGTTAGTACGATTGGACCTGCCCTCGGCAGGTGAGGGGACTAAAGCAGGGGTCCAGTCCCCACATTGGGGAAATTGTCTGGCTCAGAGGAGAAACATTTAAGGCTAAGAGTGAAACAGCTGATCTGTGGCAGCCTTAATGGTATGAGAATCAGACAGTCCTTGCCACAGCCATACATACCCTGGCCAGGAATGCTGATCCCCCAGAAGGTGCAGTGGCTCGGAGCTGGAGTTTAGGGATTGTGGAGCAATCTCAGGGCAAGGGCTGCTGCTGACTGAGGAGAGACGGATTGAGAGGCTGGGAGGGAGGAGACTGTGGATGTAAATGCCTGTGGAGGGAAGCCATGGAAGCAAGGCGATACTGCTGAGTCATGCGTAGGGGGTGGAGCCATCACCATAGCCTCTCTCTCCCCACATGCCAGCATCAGCAGCTGAACAATAGAGAGGCTGGTCCATCAAAAGCCTGACCCAGTGAACGACAGAGCAGGACCCCACCCAGGGTGCCCCTTTAAGTGCCTGATGCACCGATTACAGAGTAGGACCCCAGCCAGGGGAGCCCCTCTAAGTGCCTGACGTGTGGAACAACAGAGAAGGACCCCAGGTAAGGGAGCCCTCTAAGCACCTGAACAGGCAGAGCTATGGAGAAAGACGGGCCAAAGAGGCCTCTGATTGCCAGCTACAAGAGGCTCAAAAAAAGACTCTGGTAGGGCCATAACTCCTGCGGAGGAGGCAGTCCATGTCCCTGCACACTTTGCACTGCCAGGGTCCCTGCAAGCCAAGCAGCTGTTCCACCGTCATGCTCAACCCTCACTGAGGCAGAGCTGCCATAGGCAAAAAAGTCTTGCGTCTATACACACAGGGCCGCTTCGGTACTGTCCGACTCTTTGCGACCCTGTAGGCCAGACAAGAATACTGGAGCATATTGGCCAATACTGGTTGTCACGCCCTTCTAGAACATTATATTTCCTGTTGCCCTAGCCGCCAACTCCCTTGAGTACGTGGTGCTGCCAGAACCCCTGCGACCCAAGCAGCTGTACCACCTCCACACTTGGCCCTCACAGGGGCAAACCCAACTCCTCCAGGGCAGCCTCAGGAACAAATCCCAGGGGACGACCCACGTGCAGAGCTGGAAATAAAACCACAGTTGAAACCCAGGGGCCGTGTGGCTAAGGAAGAAGACCCAAAACCTTCCCACCAGCTGTACAAGCTGCAGATTAAATCCACATGATCAACTAGGCAGACTCTGTGTCTATGGAATATATAAAAGGTCACTGAGAGCTCCCACAAAAGAAAACACACTAGTTCTGATAGCTGTGGACACTGGAAGCAAGAACACAGATGAGTAGGACCAGATTGGAGTCAGAGCTGCCCCCACAGCAGGTCCAGAGATCAGCACAGTGCTGGAGGGCATCCTAGGGAGGTGAGGTGGACTGTGACTCCCAGAGAGGGAAAGGACTCTGCACAGCAGTCTCAAGAAAAACATTTATTATTCTTATGTTTTGACTTATTATGTAGAGTCTTTGGATTTTTTTCCTTTTTTTTTTCCTCCGCTGTTTGAGTTGTCATTTTATTGGCACTATGAAATCTAATTAAGATTTTGAGCTCTTCTTTTTTTTTTTTAGTCATATTTTTTATTGCTGTTATAAACCTCTGCCTCTAAATTGGGCTTTTGCAGTTCTATGGAGTTTTCTTTTTTTTTTTTTAATTTTTTAACCCTATTATTATTATTTCTACTATTATTTCTATTATTCCTTTGTTTGCTTTTCCTACTGTCCTTTTCCCCTTGCAGTTAATCTTTAATGTATACAAACCTTCTTTATCTACCTCTATTTAACTTTGCGTATCTATTCTTTCTTTTCTTACTTTCCTTTCCTTTCCTCTCAGCCTATTTGTTAGTTTTATTTTCATTGCTTTATTCCCAAATTGGCACCTTGCTTTAGCTTTGTTTTCCAGTTTGTGCTTTAATTAGTTTTCTTCTGATGGATATAATTTTTGGTTTCCTTTCTTCACCAAGTCAATCTATTGTTCTTTATTTTTGTTGGACTGTTCTGATTTTGCTAATGGGTGTATATGCATATATTCAGTCACACTTTTTATTGTTGCTATAAACCTCTGCCTCTATGTTGGGCTTTTGCAGTTCCATGAAGTTTGCTTTTTCTTTTTTTCCTTTTTTTCTTTCTCCTTCCATTTTTTTCTTTTCTTTTGTTATAATTTTAATTTTTTAAAAAACCTATTAATTTTTTTTCTATGTTTATTCCTTTGTTTGCCTTTCCTACTGTTTTTTTTCCCTTTGCAGTTACTCTTTAATGTATATAAATCTTCTTCATATACCTCTTTAACTTTACATATATATTCTTTCTTTCTTTTCTTTCCTCTCAACATTTTGCTAGTTTTATTTTCATTGCTTTATTCCCCAATTGGCACCTTGCTTTAGATTTGTTTTCCAGTTTGTGCTTTAGTTAGTTTTATTCTAGTAGATATAATTTTCAAAAAAAGAAAACTACAGGCCAGTATCACTGATGAACATAGATGCAAAGATTTTCAACAAAATTTTAGCAAACAGAATTCAACAACACATCAAAAAGCTCATACACCATGATTAAGTTGGGTTTATTTCAGGGATGCAGGGATTCTTCAATATACACAAATCAATCAATGTTATACACTATATTGAAAGATGAAAACCATACAATAATCTCAATAGATGCAGAAAAAGCCTTTGATAAAATTCAGCACCCATTTATGATTAAAACTCTTCCATAAATGGACACAGTAGGAACCTACCTCAACATAGTAAAGGCCATATATGACAAGCCTACAGTAACCGTTATTCTCAGTGATGAAAAATTGAAAGCATCCCCCCTAAGATGAGGAACAAGACAAGAGTGTCCACTCTCACCACTATTATTCAACATTGTTCTGGAAGTCCTAGCTACAGCAATCAGAGAAGAAAAAGAAATAAAAGGAATCCAGATCAGAAAGAACAAGTAAACCTCTCACTGTTTGCAGATGACATGATACTGTACATGGAAAACCCTAAAGATAGTATCAGAAAATTACAAGAGCTAATCAGTGAATTTAGCAAAGTCAATACACAGAAATCACTTACATTTCTATATACTAACAATGAAAAATCAGAAAGAGAAACTAAGGAATCAATCCCATTTACCACTGCAACAAAAAGAATTAAGTATCTATTAATAAACTTACCCGAGGAGACAAAAGAACTGTACACAAAAAATTATAAGATACTAATGAAAGAAATCAAAGATGACATAAACAGATGGAGAGATTTTCCATGTTCCTGGGGAGGAAGAATCAATATTGTGAAAATGACTATACTACGAAATGCAATCTACAGATTCAATGTGATTTCTATCAAATTGCCAATGGCATTTTTCACAGAACTAGAAAAAAATTTTTCACAATTGATATGGAAACACAAAAGACCCCAAATAGGCAAAGCAATCTCGAGAAAGAAGAAAGAAGCTGGAGGAATCAACCTTCCTGACTTCAGATTATACTACAAAGCTACAATCATCAAGGCAATACGGTGCTGGCACAAAAACAGACATATGGACCAATGGAACAAGATAGAAAGCCCAGAAATAAACCCATGCACCTATGGGTACCTTATTTTTTACAAAGGAGGCAAGAGTATACAGTGGGGAAAAGACAGCCTCATCAATAAAAGGTGCTGGGAAAACTGACAGCCACACGTAAAAGAATGAAATTAGAACATTTCCTAACACCACACACAAAGATAAACTCAAAATGGATTAAAGACCTAAAAGACCAGAAACTAAACCTTTCAGAGGAAAACAGGCAGAACACGTGATGACATAAATCAAAGCGAGATCCTCTATGATGCACCTCCTGGAGCAACAGGGATAAAAACAAAAGTAAACAAGTGGGACTTGATTAAACTTAAAAGCTTTTGCACAGCAAAGGAAACTATAAGCAAAGTGAAAGACAACCCTCAGAATGGGAGAAAATAATAGCAAATGAAGCAACTGACAAAGGGTTAGTTTCCAAAATATGCAAGTAGCTCATGCAACTCAATGCCAGAAAAACAAACAACCCAATCAAAAAGTGGGGAAAAGACCTAAACAGATATTTCTCCAAAGAAGACATACAGATGTCTAACAAACACATGAAAAGATGCTCAACATCGCTCATTATTAGAGAAAGGCAAATCAAAACTGTAATGAGATAGCACTTCACACCAGTCAGAATGGCCTTCATCAAAATGTCTACAACAATAAATGCTGGAGAGGATGTAGAGAAAAGGGAACGCTCTTGCACTGTTGGTGGGAATGAAAATTGATACAGCCACTATGGAAGACAGTATGGAAATTCCTTTAAAAACTAGGAATAAAACCACCATATGACCCAGTAACCCTACTCCTAGGCCTATACCCTGAGGAAACCAAAATTGAAAAAGACAAATGTATCCCATTGTTCATTCAGCACTATTTATAATAGCTAGAACACGGAAGCAACCTAGATGTCCATCGACAGATGAATGGATAAAGTTGTGGTGCGTATACACAATGGAATATTACTCAGCCATAAAAAGGAACCCATTTGAGTCAGTTCTGATGAGGTGAATGAACCTAGAACCTATTATACAGAGTGAAGTGAGTTGGGAAGAGAAAGATAAGTACAGTATTATGACACATATACACGGAATCTAGAAAGATGGTACTGAAGAATTTATTTACAGGGCAGTGATGGAGAAACAGACATAGAGAATAGACTTATGGACATGGGGAGAGGGGAGGAGAGGGTGAGATGTATGGAGAGAGTAACAGGGAAACTGACATTACCATATGTAAAATAGGCAGCCAATGGGAATTTGCTGTATAGCTCAGGAAACTCAAACAGGCGCTCTGTGTCAATCTAGAGGGGTGGGATGGTGCAGGAGATGGGAGGGAGGTTCAGATGGGAAGGGATATATGTATACCTATGGCTAATTCATATTGAGGTTTGACAGAAAACAACAAAATTCTGTAAAGCAATTATCCTTCAAAAAAATAAACTATAAAGAAAAAAAATAGTTTTTATATTATCAGACATGCATTGAACACTTTTCATGTACTGGGCATATTGAGGATACAAAGGCATATCAGAAACAGATCACCACCCTCATTAGTTCCTGACCTAGAAAAATAATTCCTTTGCACATTTAGGAGAGTGAAATTTGTTGCTATTATTTAGTCACTAAGTCACGTCTGACTCTTTCGATGCCATGGACTGTAGCCTGCTAGGCCCCTCTGACCATGAGATTCTCCAGTCAAGAATACTGGAGTGGATTGCCATTTCCTTCTCCAGGGCATCTTCCCAAGCCAGGGACAAAACTCCTGTCTCCTGCACTGGCAGGTGGATTCTTTACCACTGAGCCACCAGCAAAGTTTATCCTTTTCTTTTTTTCAAATGAGGCAACTGGAGTTTGAAGAAGTCGATAGGTATGTTTACAAGTTGGTGGTGATTTAGTCACTAAGTTGTGTCCAACTCTTGATACCCCATGGACTGTAGCCTTCCAGGCTCCTCTGTCTGTGGAATTTTGCAGGCAAGATTACTGGAGTGAGTTTCCATTTCCTTCTCCAGAGGATCTTCCCAACCCAGGAATCGAACCTGGGTCTCCAGAATCGCAGGCAGATTCTTTAGCAACTGAGCTACAAGGGAAGTTTATTTACAAGTTACACAGCTATTAATAGTAATGAAGCTAGGATTTGACCCCAAGTCCAAGTCATAACTGAGCATTCTGCTATCTGCTTTCCATGGTGATTAGCAAAGATAAAGTAAGGATCCAGGAATGAAAATCAAAGAGAGAGGGGATCTGGTCCCTGGCGAGACTTTCTGTTACGCATTCTTACAGGAGGTTACAAATAAGCAGAGCAGGGCACGTGGGGTCAGAACTCTTGAAGTCCTGTTACCTTGCTGTCCCTTGGCCAGCTGGTAAGTTTCACAGGGAAGAGTTCGTGGTGGGGCCTGGCTTCACCCAGATGCCCAGGTTATTACCCCGCATTTCTGACCCTCACCAGCCAACCCTGATAAGGATAAATGATGAGGAGCACTGCCTGCAGGTGTGCAGGCAGGAGGCTGGCCCTGGACCAATCCCCTGCAGTCTCACCCAGGAGGGATGCTGGCCTTATCTCCAGGGGAGAGTCAGGACCACCCAGGCCTTAGGTACAGCCTTTGCCTCATCTGCTTCCCAGTGGAGTTGCTTCTTTTTTCTTCTCATTCTAATTTTCAAGTACTAGCCTATTTCCTTAAAAACAAAGAAATCAATCCAAAAATCTCTTCATTTTAAAAAGTACTACAATAGTTTCTATTATTTCTTAAAGTTTTATTTTTTTAGTTATTTCCTCTTTTTCGTCCTATATCTTTGTTTTTTACCTTTTTTTGAAAATGTAATTTTTTTAATTTCATTTAAATTTTTTATTATTTATTTATTTTTACTTTACAATATTGTATTGGTTTTGCCATACATCAACATGAATCCACCATGGGTGTATACGTGTTCCCAATCCTGAACCCCCCTCCCATCTCCCTTCCTCTACCATCCCTCTGGGTCATCCCAGTGCATCAGCCCCAAGCATCCTGTATCCTGCATTGAACCTAGACTGGCGATTCATTTCTTATACATGTTTCAATATTATTCTCTCAGACCAAACTACCCTCGCCCTCTCCCACAGAGTCCAAAAGACTGTTCTATACATCTGTGTCTCTTTTGCTGTCTTGCATACAGGGTTATCGTTACCATCTTTCTAAATTCTATATATATGCGTTCATATACCGTGTTGGTGTTTTTTACTTTTTATGTTGAGTTTAGCTTTTTGTCTTAACCTTTTACTCTTGTGCTATATTGGCTTGTAAAGCCTCTATATCTTTAAATCCTATGTAACATAATCTGTGTCTCTTTTGCTGTCTTGCATACAGGGTTATCGTTACCATCTTTCTAAATTCTATATATATGCGTTCATATACCGTGTTGGTGTTTTTTACTTTTTATGTTGAGTTTAGCTTTTTGTCTTAACCTTTTACTCTTGTGCTATATTGGCTTGTAAAGCCTCTATATCTTTAAATCCTATGTAACATTGTGTAACCTTATATTTCTATTGTGATTGGAGCTCTGTTATTTAAAAATTCTGCTTCACTTCCAGTTGAAGTTTTAGCAACTATAAAGAATCTCCTTACATCTTTCTGTATTTTTATTATTACTATTCTATCTTAAAATTATATCTATATCTACACATACATATATCTTCCTTTGCTTATTCACTTAGTTTTTCCTGTATTTGAACTGTGTATTTACAATACAAAACGAAGGATGGTCATGGCGGTAATTTTTTTCACTTAAAAAGTTTCATCAGGCTCTTTCCAGATGTTGGGGTCCGCAGTAAACAGAGGGAGCCTTGCCAGGAGGAAAGGACAGGGGGTGAACCGATGCTCAGCATAGCCCTAACTGCGCTCAGACCCCATCCACAGGCTCCCCACACTGGTGAAGAGGAGCCTCCACACACCCTCTGCCACACACAGAGGCCTCAGCTTCATCCTTACCAAAGCCCCACATCTGTGCAGAGGGTACTTCTAATTCACCAGAGCAGGTGACTTCAGACCACTCACTCATTAAATACACTGATTAGAAGAAAGTGATATAATCTATAGAGGACGACGCACAGGAAGTTAGTCACGGTAATCACCGACCACCAAGATGGACTTGAGCCAACAAATGACAAGCGTCAGGGTCTCTTCTCCCATCTCATCTGCTCTAACTTTCCTATGATAACCAGTGGGGGCTGGGACGAGGGGCTCTGCACACCCTGGGGGCCTCCTGAAGTCTGCTGAGGAAGGAGACCAGACGATAGTGCAGAAAAGCTGCAAAACTGGAACAGACCCACTCTGTCCCTCCCGTCGTGTCCATCGGAATTGACAACCCTACCTGGGTCTTCAGGAAGGTGAGGCCGGAGCTATTGCACAAAACAATCCATTTCCAATCCTGGTTACTTGTTAAAACTACCTGGTGGGCTTCCATGAAACAATAACAGCCTGGGCTTGGCTGGGCCTCCAGGGAAGTCAGGTGAATGGGCATGGGCTGGGGCATCCACATAGTAAGGCGGATTTTCAGGGCTCTGTTATGTGTAAGGGTTCAGATTCACTAGAAATAGGGTCTCTGTCTGACCAGATAGAAAGATGTCAGCTCATAGCATGGTGATAAAAATAACCATCTTAGCATTCTAGCAATAATAATCAAACCAATGACTGTATCAACAGCTACTGCCACCACTCAGCTCTGCTTGTGTCCGGGACCCTGCTGGACACTTATTTTCTGTTTTTTAATTTATTTCTATTTTTGGCTGTTCTGGGTCTTTGCTGCTGTGTGTGGGCTTCCTCTAGTTGCAGCCAACGGGGGCTACTCTTCATTGCGCTCTGCGGGCTTCTCACCATTGACCATCCTTCTTCTCATGGCTTCTCTTGTTGCGGAGCACAGGCTTTAAAGCGCTGGCTCAGTAGTGGTGGCGCATGGGCTTAGCTGCTCTGTGGTGTGTGGGGTCTTCCCGGACCAAGGATCGAACCCAGTCCCCTGCACTGACAGGCGGATTCTTACCCACTGTGCCACTAGCCAAGTCCTTGAACACTTATTTTCTGGTTTACAGTTGGAAATCTAAGGCTCAGGCTCAGATAACTTGACAGTGCTCACTCAGTTGGTAAGAGGCAGAGCCAGGGCTCATGCTCATCTCCAGGGGCCTTGAACTCTAACCCCAGCCTCCCAGCTAAAGCGGCCTCCCCCTGCCCAGGCGGTGGCCTGAAGCACACCTTCTGATCGGTCACACGTCCCACCATTCAGAGACTTGAGGCTTCGGTCAGGACCGCCCAGGCCTGCCAGCCTCCGAGGCAGAGGGTCTGTAAGACTGCCCCTCCGCCCTTTGGTGGAGGGAGCGATGGAAATATATCTCTGGGTTAGTTGCCTTTGAACTTGCCTGCTGGGCCCGTCAGAGCAGAGTGTAGCCTGTCAGTGCTGGAACACATTAAATGAATTCACTTCTCAGTGTGAACTCCTGACGTCGGGGGCTGGAGGCTCCTCTGCTGTGGAGCAAGTCTCCCTGAGCCTGCGTTAGGCGGCAGCCCTGACTTCTACGCTCCAGATGTCAGCAGACAATGCCGGGTCTGGCCGATGAGGACCAAGCAGGACTCCAGACGCTGTGACACATCCCTGCAGCAAATCACCCCCGCTGAGGAGCAGCAGAGTTTAATCCTTGCAGCCATCTTTCCTGAAGGGCAAGATAGCCATTAGCCTCTTCCTCTTGTAAAAAAGGCAGCTGAGGCCAGGCGACTGTGATCCGTGCAAAGTCACACTGACCTTAAAGTGGCCCAGATACCCGCTTTCCTGAACCCCAACCCACACCCGGGTCAGTGCTTTGTGTCTGCACTGCATGCTGACAAGTGA
This sequence comes from Oreotragus oreotragus, assembly GCA_006410675.1. Classification (NCBI taxonomy): domain Eukaryota; kingdom Metazoa; phylum Chordata; class Mammalia; order Artiodactyla; family Bovidae; genus Oreotragus; species Oreotragus oreotragus. Next base: position 186,714 of record SJYX01012609.1, on the reverse strand, counting down.
CCAGGACGTGGCCCTCAGATCAAGAAAAGGTTTTTCTTGGCAACACTCGCTCTGGGTTCCTCACCTGCCAGTATGTAGAGACACCTGAGCCTCTGCTGGGAGGCTGCGCTGGGGTGACAGGAGCAGTGCACAGGCCCGGGGTGACAAGGGCAGGAGGAGGTCAGGGTCCACAGCCTCCCGCAGCATCCTCTCTGCAGTGGGGGCATCTGGGCTGGAGGATGGACTGAGTTTTAATTAGAAAAGCACTGAACTGAATGACTGAAAAGCACCCTCCAAGTCTTCAACACCTCCTCTCTCTCGTTCTGTACCTCCTTAAGAGGGAGCATCTTGGACCACTGCCTGAGCCAGGCCATAGACGGACCCTGGTGCAGACAAACTGCGGGGGTCCTGCCGCAGCTAAGTGCCACTCCCAAAAATTGACCCAATGGACCCGCTGATGCCAAAGCAGGAAGCTGACAGTTAGCGCTGCCCAGTGAAGGGGCAGGACATGAAGAGCACAGTGATGGGGAGCCCGACAGATAGCACTCTCAGCCAAGACTCTGTCTGAAAGTAGCAGGACCCAGCGGGGGAAAGATGCCAAGTCCTAGGGGAACCAGTGAAGACACTGACTCCAGGATGAAGCCAGGGGCCAGCACAGAGAATGGAATCAACATTGTTATAGGACGGATGTCAGAACAGAAGTGTGTTAACGCTGGAGTCGCTAAGTTGTGTCAAACTCTTGCAACTCCATGGATTATAGTCTGCCAGGATCCTCTATCCATGGAATTCTCCAGGCAAGAATGCTGGACTGGGTTGCCATTCCCTTCCCCAAGGAGTCTTCCTGGCCCAAGGATCGAATCCATGTCTCCTGAATTGCTGGCGGATTCTTTACCACTGAGCCTCCAGGGAAGCCCTCATGAAAAAATGAAAGAGCAAAGAAAGAAACTCTCACGGCAGGAGCTGGTGACTCAGAGCACAGGAGATGGGATCAGACAGGTCTAGGTTCAAATACTAAATAGTCCTGTGACCCCAGAGAGGTGTTTAGTGTCACTTAGACGTGGTGTCCTAGCATTTAAGATGGGAGGTAATGAAGCATCTCTTTCACTGGGTCAGAAAATTTAAATGAGATGGTAGAACTAGGAAGGCCCGGAACCTAAAGCAGTAAGTTCAGTGAAGAGCCGCTTAATAGAGAGCGGTTGGTGTCCCAGCCCCACCCCAGCGTCCAGGAAGCTCAGATGGGAGGAGGGCGGGGCTGTCCTCACTGAGAGAGGTTCTAATCTTAGTTAATGTCCTTGCTCCTCCCTCCCCTCCTTCCTCTCTTCCTCACACCTCCACAGACTATTAAAAGACCTTCTCCCCACCTCGGGTGACACCAAGGATCTCCTGCACCCAAAGAGAGCTCGCATTCTCCAGATGCTCAAGGCTGCACTCCAACTCAACACAGCTTCACCTCGATTTGAATCTCAAGACAAACTGCTGCTTCATTACGGAACCAATGAGAAGCATTCAATTTTTAAGGTTGTTAAACTTGCAAGGGCAACAGAGAACCAAGTGAATGTATAATGAAGAATTACCTCACATGAGGCAAAGTATCTCAGAGGGGGGAAGGAAAAAAACCACACGCCTCATGCCCTGGAAGTACAGTCTATGACAGTAGAGACAGTGTTGGTAAGACTACTCTTCTGAGATAAGACCAACAAGACAGAGTGTGTCAGGAACGCCTGACTTCTTCTAAGGCAAAGGGCGCCTAAGGGTCAGGCACCATTAATGGACTTTCCTATCCACCTGTCACCGGCGCTCACCTCTCTGCAGGACTTGGAGGTACAAAGACTCGCTCGGTCTCTGGACCCCCATACTGGCCCACCCCCACCACACTGCAGCTGGTAAATATCCCCTCCAAATGTCTGGTCTCACAAGGCACCAGAAAGCACAGACCAGTTGCTGGGGGAACCGTGGATCCATGCAGGAGCCTGGCAGTGCCTCCAGGGCCGAGCCAACAGGGGTGAGGACCAGGTGCCATAAGCTCACGACGCCCGCTGTGGATTTCTGGGATGGGGGGAACCAAGCAGCTCTCAGTGCCTTTATCCGCTGCAGGCAGAGGCCTTGCATGTTCCACTGCAGGCTGACTTCTCAGCGAGGGAATTCAGTTACCATTTCTGCCAACTGCCACTCACTCACCAGGCCCCCTTTCCCAGCCATTCTTCATCAAAAACTCCACGTCAAAGTGGCCTCCACATAGCTCTCAAAGGAGCGCAACCCAGGCTAGGTGTCAACCCAGAGCAAAACGCAGCACGCAGAAATCCCCAACTTTGCTTTAGAATCTTGCAAACACCAAGTCTAAACAAAAGGCAATGGTGGTGGGCAGGGGGCGGGGTGTTCAATCAATATAAGATGATAGAAACTCCAAGGCTTTCTTCTGAAACTGCAGAGTCCACACATGAGTCCCCAACAGCCACTTCTAGACTTGCCAACGACTGAAGAATTAGTTCTGTCTCCCTCTTGCCAGCGATTCAAGCTGCTTTGCTCTATCCTGCCACCTGCTGAGGCTACACAGCTCTGGGCTCCAGGAGTGACCAGGATCCAGCGTGTGGTTCTCAGTTATGAGGTGAGGGCCTCCCCACTGTCTCTCTTTCCATCTGCTCACCTGCTGCCTCTGCAGAATCCTAGAAAGGCGGCTGGCCAGCAGGGAGCTTGCTCTCTCCCCCCGACCTGGATGCGGCTGTTGCCATGGCAGCCCATGAGTGTTGCAGGTGAGCCAGTCCCCAGATGCTTCATTCATCTCAGAGACAATATGGAGAAAAGCCCAGCGACACTTACCCACCACTGCTCTCTAGCTACAAAAGCCCCTATTCCTGCCACCATGGGCCCCAAGGACAAGCCCAGTGGGCAGTGCTGTGACCACGGGGTTGGGGCCACCCTGGCTGTCACCATGATGCAGACTGGAGGGACTCGAGGTGAAGGGTGCTGCCCGGTGCTGTGCCTGCCTGCCCTTCTGGAACACTGGTCCCAGGTTCCCTGTCCAGAGGCTGGCAAGGACTCTCTCTCCCATCCCCACTGTCCCCCAAGGGCTGGCTAGCATTGCAGGATGTCTTCCGGCAGGACTTCAGGCCAAAAGTCAACAGAGGTGTTTACTCCTTTGGTTGGAAGAGGCAGGTAGGATGGGTCAGAACAATGGACATGAACTCAAAAAGGCGCTTCATCCCAGCCTGCAGGAAGAAAACCTGGGGTCTCCTCGGGCCCAGCTGCCCCCCTGGCCTCAGGGTTAATGGTAACAGCTCAGGGGAGAGGCAATTCTGCCTCAGGAGTCAGCCTGGCCCACAGTGGAGAGTGCGTGCAAGCTCAGCCATGTCGCCGGCTATCACCTCAACTCCTCCAGTGAGTCTCAAAGCTGGGATGACATCCACGGAGACTTTCTCAGGAGAGGAGCTGCGGTTCCTCCCTCAGACACCCGGGGATTCCAGCCTCCACCGTGGGCTTCAGGCCCGGCCCCATCGCCCACACCTCATCGCCCCCCAGAAAGATAGCCCCTCACAGAACACAGTCCTTTGCTCCTGCTCCGTCAGCTTACAACCCTCTCCATCTATCTGCGGTGCCTTCTGTCCTCACTATAAGCAAGATATGACCTTACGATGAATATAGATGACTCTCTGTTGAGAACCCACTATAGCTGGAGATGTCCTTATAACTTTATATATAATTTTTATATAATTTAATTCCTATAACAACCATCTAAATGAGCTGTTATTACTCTTTTCATTTGAAAAATTATAAATAAAAATAATAGGAAGCCCTGATTCTCAGGTTACAAAACTGGGCAAGGTCACGCAGTAAATACTGGAACCAGGATTTTAAACCAGTTGGTTGAGCCTGACCAATGGATGCTCCACATGGCATGGAAGCCTACCCATTGGTCTTCCCCACCACCCAGTCCTTCCACCCACAGCTCACGCTGTGCCAAGGAGCCCTATTCCCTGTAGGCCCCCTCTCCATCATCTTATACAAGGAACCATGCTCAAAGTCCCACCTCCTCCTCTCTGACCTGCTCTGTCCTCCCCAGACTTGAATCTTCCCCATCCTTCAGACGTGGCTCAAGTCCAGCCTGTCCTGCAGCATTCTGTAGAGGGCCAGGGCTACCTGGTCTCCCGTGGTGTTACAGGCCCTGTATGTGGCCCCTGTCCAGACCCCACCTCGGTAGGACAGACCCTGAGTCGCTTAAGAGAAAGGAAGCTGTCTCATATTGTTTTGTCCCCTTATAGAATCTTGCTAATATGAGGACCCCAACAAAAGCCCAATTGAATTAGATCAGCTTAGAACAGAGTTCTGATAACATTCCAGCCCTCACACCTTACAAAAACTCTGTAAGAGAAAATGAATGGGTTGGTCACAATCTCCTGTGCCTTTAACACTCAACGCAGCTGAGTCAAACCACATGCACCTCTGCTCTCTAGAATCTCCGGCCCTCTGCCTGCATATGGAAAGAAATGGTTTTCTTTTCTAACTCTGCAGAATTCACAGGTGTGCCAGTCAATGCTGCCTGTGTTTACGCGGCAGTGAGACTCCTGTGAGTTGCAGGACACCACTGTCCTGGTCAGCCAGCTTTGGTTTCTAGGTATATGAGAAACAGGAACTAGGCCCCAAAGAGCATCCTTTTACCCTCTATATCATCCAGATGCACACAGTGGGATGCTGCCAACTCCATCTATTATACATCACGTCTCAGCTCCCATAACCAACCTTCCTGCCCCCCAGTGGACCAAGGATGGAAGGCTGAGTGACAGCTCCACCTTGGGCCCAGTGACAGTCTGCAAAACCTGCACAGTTCCACCCCTCGTTTATAGCTGATCCCTTTTAAAAACTCTAGTCAGCTAATTAAGAGTGTGTGTGTGTGTGTGTGTGTGTGTGTGTGTGTGTGTGTGTAAGCCAGACAGGGAAACTTAAATATATGCATGAGAAAATACATAAATTCTAAAAACCTCTCTCTGTGATGAAGGGTTAAAAAAGAAATCATGAATTTGGGACTTTTGTGGTTGCAATGTCTCTATCTCCAGGAGCCACACAGCTGCCCCCTCACTTCCTGTCCAGCTTTGCTGAGCCCAGTGTGAGCTGGTTTCCAGGCCTGTCCTCCCCCGTAGCCCGCCCCTGCTTTCTGTCTCCCCTAACGACCTAGCAGAAGATGCTGCTGACTCTATGCAGGTATTCACAGGCTGGCTTCCTGCTTTTAGCAGATCCAGGAGCATAAGCTCCACAAGAGCAGAGATCCTGTCGATTTAATTCACATCTGGATCCCTGGGGCCTCTAATGCCGCCTGCCTGGCACACGGTGAATGCTCAACAGTCCCGCAAAAATTGTTAAGTAAACACCTGAGTGAGTTCTAACAAACAGAGGTCCTGAGTCTAACCCTAATTTAGTAATAACAAAACTTAATCCAGGAGCATAAGCTCCACAAGAGCAGAGATCCTGTCGATTTAATTCACATCTGGATCCCTGGGGCCTCTAATGCCGCCTGCCTGGCACACGGTGAATGCTCAACAGTCCCGCAAAAATTGTTAAGTAAACACCTGAGTGAGTTCTAACAAACAGAGGTCCTGAGTCTAACCCTAATTTAGTAATAACAAAACTTGGGACCTCAGAAGCGCTTCGCTGACAGCTCAGTTGGTAAAGAATCCACCTGCAATGCAGGAGACCCCAGCTCAATTCCTGGGTCAGGAAGGTCCACTGGAGAGGGGATAGGCTACCCACTCCAGTATTCTGGGGCTTTCCTGGTGGCTCAGCTCGTAAAGAATCCGCAATGTGGGAGACCTGGGTTAGGAAGATTCTCTGGAGAAGGGAAAAGCTACCCACTCCAGTATTCTGGCCTGGAGAATTCCATGGGTTCACAAAGAATGTTCACAAAGAGTTGAACACGACTGAAAAATGACCTCAGAAAACGACTTCCTCTCAGTGGAATCTGTAGACAAGATCAGCACTGTAAGCTGTTTCTTCGTCCACCTGAATCCACTTCATATCTACAGGTGATGCAGGGAGCCTACTTTCCCAGTGACTTCTGAGTGACCTTGGGCAATGCTGTTTCCTATGCCCAGGGGCCAGGGTGGAAACGCAGCACAGAAAGGCAGTCTGGACTCCTGCTTGCAGACAACTTCAGATTCTGTCCTTTGGTTTTGCAGGAGGAAGAATTGGCTTTCCCAAGAGAATGAGCAACCAGCACCCCTGAGACAAAAGTCGAGGCTCTCTTGGGTCCCACAGAAGGACTTGTGAGGAGCTGTCTGAACTGTGTTTAAGGTGATGGAGTCTGGTTTCCAGGGAAGGCTTTGAGGAGCCTGTGATTTCTCCAGGCTGAGCGCTGGCTTCCAGAGGCATCAGAACTAATCATCCAGCTTTGCTGTTCCCCTTTTAACCATCTCTGGAGGCCTCTACCTCTCAGAGGCCCTGAGGTAGAGAATGCGTGCACTGAAAAAAGAGCAATGCTTTGGCCACAGAGCACTGGGCTGGCAGGATGGATGGCTCACCCCCTCCCACGTGGGCCCAACGGAGCTGTCCTGCTCAGGAGCCACCAGCTGACAGAGCATCCTGTCACAGCCCAGGAAACTGAGGCCAGCTACACTACCTGTACCTGCGGAGGGAAAATCACCTTCACCCCATGGAGAGTTTTCCAAAGATTGATGAAACCGATGATGAACAAATCTCCCTGTCCCTTCCTGGTGCCACAGGTGGGGCTGCACCCCATCCCCTTGGGGCAGCTGGCACCGCGGCTAGGGAAGGTGTGTGGGGCTCAGGGGGGACCACAAGCAGTGGTCAGGACAGGTCCTGCGTTCCCAGGACAGAGGGCCCTCAGCTGGGCACCCACCCCCCAAACCTGGCTCAGAATGATGTTGGTTCGAGAGAAGGCAGTTGGTGATGTGAATGCTGAGGACCCGATGGTCAGTTTGGGGGAGCTGTGAGGGGTGCTGGTAGCACCTAAATGTTCCTGGAACTTCTGTTGAGTCATTAGTTTGGGGCTCTCAAGAGGAGGAAGGGGTGGGTCTCTGAAATACAACATTAAAGCAAATGACGATCCCCAAGTCCTCTCCAGTGAGGCTGGGGAAATGTTCTCAGAGGAGGAAGACTGCCCTGGCCACCAGTGTCTGTACCTGTCCCTGGGGACTGCAGCTCAGGGGTCCTCTGTGCTGTCCCCTCCTACCTCCACCCCCTGCAGGGCCTGGATTATCCTTGTTCCCACCCAACCCCCCGTGACCACAGGGTCAGCACTTGCCATCTTGCTAGCTACCTGGGTCACACCCAATCTCCCTCATCAGATAAAAAATTAGATTTTGTTAATTAAAGTAATGGAAATCAATTATCCTTGTCAGGCCACATGGCCCATTGAGACAGGGCCAAGCCTGGCACTGCAGTTTCCTTCTGGGCTCGCAGAGAGTTTGTCTCCCGGGAACTGGGGCAGATTCTTAACTGTTGGCAGCCAGGATGTAGACTTCAAAAGGATGAGCAGTGGGGTTACACTTCACTAACTTTTAAGACTCAGGTCACTTATTTCCAGCTCTCTGCCTAGCATTCTAATGGATTTAACAAAAAATGATGCACGTTTAAAATAAAACTTAATAACTTCATGAGTAGACTGAAAAAGCTACTGTAGGGTATCCAGTGGAGTTGTTCCCTTCTCTCTCTTGTACCACATCCACTCAGAACAGCCTAAAAAGTCATCACTTTTATAAATATCACTGTACAATTTACACACAGTCATTATTTCACGTATTCTAAAAAAGTGCTCTGAATGCAGAGGCTAAAGTCCCCTTAGCAATGTCCCTGTGGTTTTCTCAGTTTATTCTAAACTAATTGCCAAAGCAGCATGTGATGAAATCCCTAATAGCTTTCACGACGGAAGATTAAACCCCGCAAGGAAACATGCTTAAAAGGTAAGCCTCGGGCTTGGAAATCCCACCCACTTTCCTCTCTATCAGTCAGGATCGTCGGGGATCTGTGGGGTCATCAGCTTGTTCTCCCCCAAACCCAGGGATGGGGTCACATGGACACAATAGCAGCTGGCTGTGGGGCTGGGTCCAGGAATGGTATCTAAAGACCTGGGCAGAGTTATGCTGAGTCACCATGGGTAAAATCAGTTCTCTGACTGCTCTGAGCTTGGCATCTGGAACCAGTGCCTCTGACTTGAAGAAGGGGCAGGTCACCTGGTGGGGTGACCCTGGCTCTCAACTCTTCCTTAACCTCTGCTTGTCCATCTGACATCTGGAATCACCTTTATCCACCGCACCCTTTCCTCACCCAGTGGGACAAATCCTGGTTCCCTGGGATGGTCAAGACCTGCTTCCCTCCTGTCTCCAAGTGTCACCACTCACCTGCCTACCATGCTGCTCAGACTGAGCAAAGCACCCGCTATATGCCGGCCATCACCTGAGCCTCGAGAATCCTGACCTCGACTCTCTCTTTTTGAAAGCCCTCTTCTACAACCAGCATCGAAAGGCAGAACTCTGCACATCAGAAAGTGAAAGCGTCAGTCACTTAGTCATGTTCAACTCTTAGTGACCCCAGGGACTATAACCGCCACGCTCCTCTGTCCATGGAATTCTCCAGGCAAGAATACTGGAATGAGTAGCCCTTTCTTTCTCCAGGGGATCTTCCTGACCATGTCCCCTGCGTTACAAGCAGATTCTTTACCATCTGAACCACCAGGGAAGGCCCTGGGCATTAGAATCCACTGCCAAATTAGGAGTTTTCCCGTCCTTTGCTTTAGTGAAGCATGGAAGATCTTGCAAAAAGGAAAACCACAAACGAAGCTACCTAAGTTCGGGAGGAGTCTCACAGAAGTCTCAGGTCACAACCTCAGCATCAGAGCCATACGCAGTGCACTCGTTGAGGGCCGCCCTGGGAACTCTGACCCTCTGGTTGGCTCTCAGAGACACGGCGGTGTCCCCAACAGCATTCCTCAGATAGACCACCTCTTAAAACCTGTGCTTCTCCTCGTCATTAGGATCTGATGATGCACATTTACCACAAATACCATAAACCAGCCGCCCCTGCACCCTGCACGGGGCCCTGGAGTAACACCCCAACACCTAGGAGTGCTCTCATCACGCCCGAGTCGTGTCTGTTCTAAAGCACTTGGGATTTCTTGACAAAAATCCTCCAGGGAGGAAGACAACTTACAGAAAAGTACCCGAAGTAATCAAAGGATAAAAACAGGAATTGCTTAAGAAAGTAGGCAGTCACAATAACCTAAATGCATTTGTCAGAATAAACTAATTTAGACAAACTTATTGAATGTTTTTTACCCTAATATTAATCACATATCTCCAGGAATAACCACTGTATGATTGCTGCCCAAGTGTATTTGTCTGGCCATCCACTCCCTGGAGTAGAGATGCTCTGGGACATAAGTTCCTCTAGGATCCCTCAGCCCCAACCTTCCATTAAATGCTTGTTCCTCCTGTAGCAGCACTGCTGAGGTCGTAACTCGTTTCCCCTGGCCCATTCCACTGCCAGAGAACATACTGCCCATGTAATTTCCCCACCACAACATGCTTTGTTGTGTGGAACCAAACCGTGCTTCTTTATAACTTCCTTCTTGTACTCTCAGATTTGTGGTCCAGGGCCCCCTGGAGCAAACCTAATCACTCTTCAAATACTCGAAGAAAGTTCTCAGGGTTTTGCTCATTACACCCCCAAGCTAAAATTCAGCCAAGCCTCCTGTGATGACTCTGATGGCATTTCACATTCTGGCACCAGCCTGGGCCCTTCTGTTTAATTCTCTTCAATTACGAACATCCCTCATAAAGCTCTGTGGCTTTGTGAACACAGACACTCCACATCTGGACAAACCAATATAAGCAAAAGCAGAGACTGCTGCTTCTCTCTGGACCCTGGGAAACCAATAAGAAGCCATGAGAGTTTACCAGAATAAGCTGGAATCTAACCTACTTTAAGGTAGTTCTTGACCCAAAGTTGAAGTTATTTGGCTCATCTAGATAGATAAAATTTGGCTCTTTACATGAGAATGGTGACCTAAGTGTTGAAATCTTGGGTACATTGGAACAGACCCAGAGAGAACCAGACCACCACTTGGCTGCCAGGCTATGAGGGGCTTCAGTTGTCGGCAACACCAGTGTCCTAGGCAAGCAGTCACAGGCCTAACAGAAGCTGACGGGCCTGGCGCCTCCTCCACTCTCAGCAGGAACAGTGCCCCAAATGCCAAGTGGGATGCTCCAGAGTCAGCCAGACTCCTGCAGAAAAATAAGCCTCAGCATGTGAGAGGCAAGTCCCACTGGGTAATTCTTGCTTCCAGAAGCAAGAGAAAGAACCGAGGCCAATATTTAGAGATCTGAATACTACTAGAGGAACATAGGAGAATGGAAATGCAAATGCTATTTCTGAAATGCACCCTACTGAACAACTCACTGAAAACATGAAGGCGTATAGGAGGAATACAGCTGCTGGGGTGTCTGGTCTCTGCGGGACACCATGACCTCCAGAATGGCCATCGCAGATTAGATGGGCACTTCACCATATCTGTTTTCTAGTCGGCATTAAAGAAAATTCAAAGCAAAAAGGTGACCGTGTAAAGAACATGCAAATGGGCGTGCAGACACCTGATTTCAGGCTGCATTTGCCACTCACTGGCTGCGTGAGCTCTGGTAATGCACTTGACGTCTGTAAAAACTCATCTGCAATATCCAAGTCTGAAGTGGACGCTTGCTGTGGTCCTTCTGGTACAGGTGCTCTATAATTCCTCATGATGCATCCTGCTGAAGATGATCCTTCCTGACTCTGGTTACGATGCAGAAGGAAAGGCTTTACATCTCTTTAAAAGAACACTGGGGCCCATTATATTTGGGGTGAGGGAGAGGATGCATGTAAGCAACCTCTGCGCTAGGCTGAGCACGAAGTCCGGCTGTTGTTGACTTACTCTGGGTTGCAGAGACCGGCTGTTGCTGACTTACTCTGGGTTGCAGAGTCCGGCTGTTGCTGACTTACTCTGGGTTGCAGAGCCTGGCTGTTGTTGACTTACTCTGGGTTGCAGAGCCTGGCTGTTGTTGACTTACTCTGGGTTGCAGAGTCCGGCTGTTGCTGACTTACTCTGGGTTGCAGCTGTTGGCACAGAACTCGCTGCTTGTGCCGTTCTGTCTGCTTGTTCTTCAGAACCCAGTTGTTCACGGCACCTGAGCTCCGGTTTTAAGCCACTTGGGAAACACCCGTGGCTAGAGGGGTGTGCGGGTGGCTGCTGCGCTTTCCATGGCTGAGGTCACTGTTCACTCCCCCTCCAGGGTAGCCCAACACAACTGTGGTTCTCCCAGGAGCTGCACCTACACTGCTCTGACATACAAGAATTACAAAGAGAGCTTTCCGGGGGCAGCAAAACCAGGTGGCATTTCCCATTGCCACAGAGGGTCAGGACATAGCCTCTGAAGATCACAGGACCCACAGGACTCCAAACTGAGATGACAGTCTTTGCAAATGAAAAGGAGGCTTAAGAAGTTAAAAGCAGTGAAGCAACAGGAAGACACTCAGATGCTCTTGGGAAATTTTCTTTCTTCATTCCATACATGACTCACTCTATGCTAAGGCTGACCTCTGAAATTAAGATGGAAGATGGAAACCCAGGGCTTCTAGTGGATGAAGATCCTGTCTGCAGTTGGACACAGCAACAAGCTATTAGTTTCATTTCCAAATTAGCAGAGAGATTATCTTGACATAGAACGGAACACTCCTGCTGGCTGAATTTCTCTTCTCTTGATGGGGCTGGAAGTTGCATATCATTTATTTCAACATTAAATGTACTTGGGGGAGAAATCCAGAAGACAAGAAAGAATGGGACTCAGATCACTTGGGTTACTGTAATCCCAGGATGTGGGGGTGTTCATAAAATACCATGAGGAGCTGAGAGGAAAGGCTGAAAGAGGAGAACCCTAAAAATACCGTGGAGGATGGGGTAACCTACACGTATATGCATGCTAAGTTGCTTCAGGTCCCACGTGTACACCTCAGTGAGTCAGACACCTGGGCAAGTGGCCTGGCTTCTCCCAGCTCCACTTCCTAACACCCAAGACAGTCAAAACAGCATTAGCTGTATCCACTTCATACTCACTGAATACCAAGCCTTTAAGCAGCACAAGCTGCCGTCTATGGGGTCACACAGAGTCGGACACGACTGAAGTGACTTAGCAGCAGCAGCAGCAAGATGCCTGGGCCACCTCAAGCATTCTTCCCTACAGATTCTGCATCATCTGTGGCTGCATTCCCCTTGGAATTTTCTTTCTGAAGGTGAGATGTGAGACAGGAAGAACACAGCTGTGCTTTCTCATCCTGAATGGAAATTTTGGAGTTTGCTAAGTAGTCAGAAAAAAAATATTTTGACTTGTGCACAGAGCACACTTCTCTAGAAGTTAGCAGAGAGAAAGAATAACCCCCCCACCACCCCTTGCAGGGAAATCCATGTTTTCCCTAGACCCTGACCTTCTTGTAAGATCCAACCTTTCTTTCAAATGCTGGTGGTGCCCTGATAGTGGGCCATACTTCGTGGGCCACCTGGTCTGCCCAGCGAGGGGGCAGCAGTGACAGTTAGGGCCACAACAGGAGCGCAGTGGGGCCCATGGAGACTCCTTGTCCTTTGAATTCCGTGAAGATCTGGGTAGAAAAGCCAATCCTGTTTTGATGGCTGAGTTCTCAGTCACTGCAGCAGAGCCACTTTTAAAGGGGCCAGCCCCCTCCTCTATGGAACCACTGGCCTCGGGACTCTACAAAATGGCACTAAATGTCTTCAAAATCAAAGGGAGAATGTAATTTAAGTGCCACTTGGATCTTCCCGCAGTCCCTCTGTACCCACACGCGAGACGCTGCCTGGTGACAGGTCTATAGTTTAGGGTAACACACAGTGGGGAAAAGATGATGGTTTTTCAACCATGCATTTCAGGAAAGTGACAGTTTTAATAGCACACTTCTAATGGTGAACCATCCAGATCTCGCCCCCTACCCCCAACGCTTTTTAGGTTGAAAACATCAGTAGGATGTGAGCAAGCAAGGTATTTGTAAAGAAATAGGCAACTCTCTTCTTTCCAGAAATGGAGGGTGACGATGTGAGCACAGAACAAAAGACAGCTCGAGGCACCGCCCTCATCAGCGGACTAAGAGCAGGCTGAGAAATGGGGGCTGGGAAACAGAGTACACCCCAACCTCCTCCCCAAAGTGCTGTTTTTACATGAAGCATTGCAGTCTCCACAGACAGAGGCCTGGAACACCACTATTCTACCTTGAGAACCGAGCAAATGAGTGTACATTAAAATAACCCAAAATCAGTTCTTTAATAGAAATCCAGGATCTACCATGTACCAGCTATATCGCCTCCCCTCCTCTCTAGAGGACACATGTGAGTGTTTGTGTCCAGTGTACAAGGGAATGCACACAGCTCTATCTGGAACCTACAGGGGTCCCGGGGGTCTATCCTCGTGGAGAGCTGGGGCGGGGGTGAAGACCAGGGGGAAAGGTGAAGGCTATGGAAGCACTGGGTGAGCAGTGGTAATATGAATGCCTTTAGGATGTATCTCTCCCCATCCCATCAAGACAGATAAAAACCTATTGGGTCAATAGATAGATAACTCACTGATAGGGAAAGTTGTTTAAAAATGGACTGTTACAAAGAGGGACCACAAAATTGGCTTCCCCCACTCACCATGGTTATTTTCAGAACAGCAAATGGCCTTTCAAAGGCTTGTCGATATCCAGCTTTTGTTGCTCAAGGGCTGAGTGTAATTAGGACCAGATTCAGGATAGTGTTGTCTGTATCCCCACTGCCTCCCTTCTCACCTCCCAGCCACTCCTCAGCCCACCACAATGGTCTCTCAAATCCATCCATTCCAACAAAGCAGCTGTAATCAAGGTCATCGATGACTCCATCTCACCAAATTGCCAGAGACTTCTCTCACCCCTGAACCTCTCTCTTCGCGCAGCACTGAACACAACTGCGTTCTCTTCTCCAGGCCTCTGCGACGTGACGCTCTCTTGTGCCTTTGTTGTCTACTTGCTTTCTACTCGGTAGTTCCAGCAACTACTAGCTCGATCCTTGTTATCTTCCGGACAGCTGCTCCTTCTGGGTTACCTCCTGACCTCTGAAAGGAGGACCCAGGCTACATCCTCAGCCCCCCCGCCCCTCATGTTCACATTCTTTCCTGGGATGCCTCCTGCAAATCGCATGGTTTCAAACGACATCCAAATCCTGCTGAATTCCAAACCTACATGCTTAGTCCAGCCCATGTTCCAGGGCACAAGATTGGTACAACTAAGTTTCCACAGCAGGCTTCCCAGACATAACACACACACACACACATTTCTTCCCTTGAGATGCTTCCATCTTAGCTAGTGCTTATCCATATGTTGAGCCTAAACCCATGAGTCAACCTTACTCTCTCTCCCTCTTACTCCTACATTCAGACTGTTGGTCCTGCCTTCAACAGATATCTCAGCTCCTCACTTCCTTCTGTTAATTATGACTACCACCCAAGTTTATGCTTCTGTCTCTCACCTGGATGACTGAAATAACCTTATAACCCCTCTTTCTCTCCTGAAACCCATGTTCCATCTATCAGTCAGGGTAACTTTAACATTCCAATCAGATCACTTTATTCCAATAATTGAATCCTCAAATGACTTTATGCTAAACTTACAATAAACTTCAAATTTCCTACCATGCCTATAAAGTCTTAGATGGCCTGGTTCGTGTCACCTTGGGGGCCTCATCTTCTGAAACTTCCCCATTGTCACCACGTTTCTACCTCACTGGCTTTTTTCCTGTTCCTTGCAATCAGGCAAGAGTCAATACCACCCTTGCTGCTGTCCCTGTTCTCAAAGATGCTCTTCTCCAAGAGCTCCAAGTAGCTGTCTTCTTCTCAGAGCAGCTGTCACTGAGTTTCCTCTGACTCCCTGAGCTGAAGTCCCTCAAATGCATCACAAATGACTTTTTCTACCACTGCCTAGTTCATAGAAGAAACCTTTTCATGTTTTTAGGATGTTTATTATCTCTTTTGGTTCAAAAGAAATGGGGAATCTTGGAATAACACTTTGTCTTCCTTAGTGTTATGTCCTTGTACTTGATATGCCCATAGAGCAATATATGATTGTCGTTCAGTGGCCAAGTCATATCCCACTCTTTGTGACTCCATGGACTGCAGCATGCCAAGCTTTTCTGTCCTTCAGTGTCTCCTGGAGTTTGCTCAAATTCATGTCCATTGAGTCAGAGATGCCATCTAACCATCTCATCCTCTTGCTGCCCTCAATCTTCCTCACCATCAGGGTCTTTTCCAATAAGTCATCTCGTCAGATCAGGTGGCCAAAGTATTGAAGCTTCAGCATCAGGGTTTATTTTCTTTAGGACTGACTGATTTACTCTCCTCGCTGTCTAATGGACTCTCACGAGACTAGTAGATAATCACAAGTTATTGAATGAATGAGTGAATGAATGAATGATGTTTCCCTGGACACAAGAGCAGTGAGAGTTGGAAGACTTGGAAGAGGTCAGTTTCTATTTCTATCCCCCCAAAGAAATATTTCCAAAGGCCTGGATGGGGATCACTGTTGAGGTGGACTGGGAATCAGTGGATCCAGGTTCACGTCAGACTGTTTGACTGTGGGAAAGGATGGGCTCCAGCTTTCTCATTGATTAAATGAGAAGACTAATCCTGATAGTTACCATGAAGATTAAGTAATCATTGCTACAATCTCTAAGTTATAAGAGGTGCTGAAACATTTGTCTCACTTACAGGCTGAAGTCTAAATATCTACTCCCATATTAGAATCATTTCCAAAGACGGAAGCTTTGTCATTTCCCCTGGAATCTGTCTTAGAATAATATGTGTCCAGAAGAGAGTGTCCGCCTGGCTGCTGTGCACCCCACTTGGGTCAGCTCTCATTAGGGACAGGAGGGAGCATCTGGCCTCACTGCATAGTTTAAATGTTTAGTCTCCATGCCAGTGGGGTGGCAGAAGCAGATGACGGGGAAGAGGTCAGTCTGCAAACCCTCTGGTCCCTCCTCTCCAAGGAAATCAGTGAACTCACTGTCATCTGCTTCGCCACCATCATCTAACTGGTAAGGTCCTCGCTTGGCAGGCAGGAGCCTGCACTCTGCTTCCAGCTGCTCTGCCACCAGCCAGATTCTTTCTACACTGACTTTATCCCAGGGCATCCCAGGGATGCAAACTTTTGTATGAAGAAGATTAACAAAATTAGTGGCTCCCTGCCTGTTGTTTCCTCAGCTTTTCAGGAAGGACTGTCCAACTGTAAGAATTTTCCCCTTCCTGTGGGCATGGTGACTTAAATGACACCCACCCACGCATCCCCCCTACCTCGTATCACATTCCTGTCCATTTACTACAGGCTGTGGAAGCAGACTGCCTCCTTTTCCCCCATAGACAGTAAGCAAAGTCTCTACTGCAGCCCAGAACTCGTTTTCAAAGTCTATATCGGCCATGTCTATATAGTGTTCCGGGTTTAGGTCTATAGGACTTATAGCCCATGTTTTCCCATTTTAAATAGATCCTTACCTCCTGTGTGTATTGTTGCCATTCACTGACTGGATGATAATGGTGATGGTGATGATGGTGGTGGTAATGATGGTGGTGATGGTGGTGGTAATGATGGTGGTGATGGTGATGGTGGTGGTGGTAATGATGGTGGTGGTAATGATGGTGGTGATGGTGGTGGTGGTGGTGGTAATGATGGTGGTGATGGTGGTGGTAATGATGGTGGTGATGGTGGTGGTGGTAATGATGGTGGTGATGGTGATGGTGGTGGTGGTAATGATGGTGGTGATGGTGGTGGTGGTGGTAATGATGGTGGTGATGGTGGTGGTAATGATGGTGGTGATGGTGGTGATGACGATGTAGTGGAGGAAGCAGTGATAATGATAAAAAGAAGAAAAGAAGAACTAACACATACAGAATGCTTATAATTCTTACAACAACTCTATTAAGGAGGCATTATTACCCACAGTTTATAGACACAATAGAGACTCTGCACAGAGATCTTCTATCACTTGCCTGGCTTGCAAGCAGGAAAACTGGATTTTAGTTTGAGTGAATGCAAATCTATGCAGTCTGACACCAGGATATCAGCTCTTGACTAACAGACTATTTAAACTTCAGTCAACTTTTTAAAGTACCCCTAATTTGTCATTTGCTAGTTGAGAGTAGTACTAATTATCATCTGCTATCTGCAGTGTCTTTCCGCATCCTAGATATTCCGAGAGCCAGGGAAGAAAGATGCAGAGTAAATAGGGACATATTATTAGAATTCAACACAGCCTCTAAATCCAAGATCCGTGGCTGCAGAGTGATGTAACACACATATTTACAGGAGGAAAGGTGCTCAACTCAAGAAGCTGGCTTTGCAAAAGCCTTAACAATAAAAATGACATGACACACATGCAAAGCCTGGAGCTGTAGAAAGGCAACTTCTCTTCAAATAAGTTGCTTAAAAAGTAGATAAACTTCTAGGCCTCCTTAAAGAGGACTGAAAACAATCCAGAGTGGCTTCAAAAAGGTCAGGAGTGGGGAAGAGTGAAAACAGGATGACCAAGCACGACACTGCACAAATACATTACCGATCTCTTGGCTCCATTTACTTGTAAGAAAAAGGTCAGAAGGTTTACCCTGGTTAACAAAGGTAATAAGTGCTGAACACGAGGTTAAGGACTTTGAGTTAACTGATGGAGAGGTTCTGCAAACTCAGTCAAAGCCAATGACTGTTCAAATTAGCTCTAATAGCAACTGCCTTCATGGAATAGATGCAGAAGCCTCAGTTCATTTTCTAATTGACCGAACAGAATGAGGTCTCTGTCTGCAGCTCTTCCTTTCCAGCAATTCCTGTCTTTTTGTCCCCTCCCAGGCACTGTTAACACAATTCACACAATGTACCCACAGACACTGGGCCATAAGAATGCAAAGAGCATTGGGTTCAGAGTCAGAAGTCCAGATTCTAAACTCAAGCCATGCAGGAACTAAATTTATGAAGATGAACTAGAGTTAGAGAAACACAGGGTTGGAAAGAAACTGCTGGCCCATTGAGAGCAGAGCCAGCACTCAGATGAAGGGCTGGGGCTCTGGGGAGGTGTTCAGCCCAAGGACCCACAGCTGAGTAGGGGGCACAGCGGGGTCTAGAATGTCAGCCCTCCTGACCCCTGGCCCAGCACTCTTCCTGCCTCACCACACAATTCCAGCAGCTTCTGTTAGCTTGTGGCATCCAAGAAATATTTGAAGTGATTCAACCTGCTGCCTCAAAACAAGATGGCAGCTGATAAAAGGTTCTTAAGTGTCTAACTCTTCTGTTATTCAAAATCCAGTGCGGTCAAGTTTGGTACAGGTCCCAAAAGGTTACAGAAACATGTAGCAGCCTGTCTGTAATTCATAGAGTCCCAGTTGTGTGGATGGGACCTGCCTTCCTAATGGAAACATGAATAGGCTTTATTATCCCAGTGTTAGAAGAGAGAATGGGGGTCTAAATAGAGTAAATGTTCAGTCTAACATAGTAGATTTTGCCTAGAAGAACATCTCCACTGGTTTCTGAAAGCTGGTGGGGAGGAGGTTCGGTAGAATTAGGTAAAAAACAAGAGATAGGTTATAACTGAAATGACTAGGATCAGCTGGATATCGGCTTCACCAATGACTCAGTGGTAAAGAAATCAGCTGCAATGCAAGAGACACAAGAAATACAGGTTCGATCCCTGGTCAGGAAGTCCCCCTGGAGGAGGAAATAGCACTCCGATATTCTTGCCTGGGAAATCCCATGGACGGAAGAGCCTGGTGCACGCTACAGTCCATGGGGTCACAAAGAGTCGGACACAACTGAGTCCGCACACACGTCACAGCATGACTCATATTTCCACCACCATTAAGTTTCTTTTATTATGAAATCTACCATTCACCTTTAAATGCTGGGTTTGAGACACAGAACTGATAGTCCGTTACAGGAGGAAAGGTGCTTGATGTTTCGTGGTTATGCTCCACGGTTTTTGTGCTAAAGCACTGATTCACTGTTCCGTGAATCTCAGCAATGAGTTGTGTTGCACCAGCTTCGACCACATGTTTAAACTGGAGAAATGGACTGGAAGGCCCCACACTGTTGCCTGTTCACACCCTGGGCTCCTCTGAGCAGGCAAAGAGGATTTCAGGGTGACTATGCCCATGTGGATGAGGGAACACTGACTGGCCTTGCCTGCAACTGCCTGTCCCCTTGCTTAACTGGAGACGATTAAGCCCTTCACTATCATTAATTGTCAAACCAGCATTTTTAGACTTAAGAAAACCCAGCTGGCCATCACCTTTAAATTAGCCTTCAGCCCTTCCAAATAGCTTTAATTAAAGTCACGACTGGCATGGAATCTGTCCAGGTTTTGTTTGTGGTTACAAATTCACAGCGTCACAGCTGTGGCAGGAACAGGACAGATATTAATTCTAGAACCTCAAGGTCTCGTTCAGGTCAGGTTTAGCTTTAAAAAAAAAAAAAAAAAAAAGATAATAAACAACCGTGCAAACAGTCGGCTGGCCAGGCTTGTCCAGGAGTCAGTTCAGCTCAAAAAGCTTCCCGGAGAAGAAATCAACACACTTCTTTGTCATCTTATGAGCTGGTTCTACCAAAACTAGACCAAGAGAAGATCCCACTGAAAACAAAGGACATGCTGTGGCCATACAGAGGTACACCGAGACATTCAGGTTACCTATTAGATTGGTCATTCAACAGTTTGTCTGAAGAAAGAGACATAAACTCACGGCCACTCTTTTCAGGGCTCCAGGAACCAGCTCAGACTTGGTAACTCTAAATAGTAACTAAATGATAACGTTCTATACAATGCTCCTGAGAAGGTCGTGGTGAGGAGAACCCCCATCTCAGGTGGGTCCTTTAGGGGAGAGAGGTGGCTAAGACAGATGCCCTGAGGTGGGCTGTCACCTGAACTCAGCGCTGATCTTCTTTCTCAGTAGCTGTTCATATTACTCTGTGTCTCCAGGGCTTTTTCATCCATCTGTAGAGTGTAGGTCACAACCCACATCTTTATAGTGTCATGGTGAATAGTCACAGAAATAATGTATGGATATGCACAGTTCATGGCAGACCCTGGGCTGGTAAGCAGATGATGAACTCAAGATTTTCTAAGAAGGCAGCGTGGTGAGTAGGGGACACCCTTTCCTGCAATGTGGACTCATGGCAGCTTCTCACTTTAAGGATACCACCCCTCAGAGACCATCTTCCAATTTACCTTCATATTTCATCTTCTGAAACCCAATCTTTTATTCTGTGACAAGAAGCAGGCTGAGATCTGACGAGGGCCCAGAGCTCCCATTAAGTCAAGATGTATCCACCGCTTAAGTCATCTCCTGTGTTGAGTCTGGGGCTTCCCAGGTGGTCCAGTGGGTAAAGGATCTGCCTGCAATGCAGGAGATGCAGGTGTGATCCCTGGGTCGGGAAGATCACCTGGAGGGCATGGCAACCCACTCCAGTATTCTTGCCTGGGAAGTACCATGGACAGAGGAACTTGGCATGCTGCAGTCCTTGGCACAGAGAGTCCGACATGACCGAGTGCCTGAGCATGCGTTGAGTCTCAGAAGGAATGTTTCTCCTCTTTTTGGAAGGATAAACATTCTGCCTCAATGAACACTGACATACATCAGACCCACAGTGTCCTGTATCCTTCATGATCTTCTTCCATCAAATCTGGTGACTGGAAAAGTGTGTCTGCTGCTACTCCTCCCCATCTGACCCACAGAGCACCCTGAACTCCCTCTTCCCAGCCTCCCTCTGGATCATTGTCACAGCACAAAACAGCACCATCATCTGTCTTCACAGATGGGCAGTCCAGGTAGAAAGGGCTTTCCCGTTCTTTTTCCTTCAATTCTCAACTGACAAACCAAATGGATGTATGGATGGATGAACATGTTCTCAGGTTAATCTGCCCTCCTCTGCACCCAAAACCCTGCAGATCTCCCCTCGTACTGTCTTGTAATCCCCTGGTCTGTTGGCTCATCTCCCCCAGGGAGGCAGGCAGGGACCCTGTCTATCTTGACTTCTCAGTGCTCTCTGCAGAGCTTGGACAAGATGCCCAGGAACAGAGTTTAATGTCTGAGAGACGGAGACATTGACTGCTGTTCACTCCCAAGGCTGCTGCATTAAGGCCTCCTCTTCTCTCCTCTGTGATGCTGGGAGGTCCTCAGGTTTTTTCGTTATCTAGATGATTCAGTCATTGAACAGTATCTATGGAGCATGCTGGGACTGGGGTGCCAGGGAGAAGCAGAGTGTGGGGATGGTGTGAGGAGGGGACTGGTGAGCCATGGCAGGAACAGTGGGTTTGTTCTGAATTAAATGGGAAGCCACTGGAGGAGTTGGGAAAGCGATCTTAGCTTATTGTCCCTAACACAGTTCTGACCACACTGCTGCTGCTGCTGCTAAGTCACTTCAGTCGTGTCCAGCTCTGTGCGACCCCATAGCAGGATGCCTACCAGGCTCCCCTGTCCCTGGGATTCTCCAGGCAAGAATACTGGAATGGGTCGCCATTTCCTCCTCCAATGCATGAAAGTGAAAAGTGAAAGTGAAGTCGCTCAGTTGTGTCTGACTCTTAGCGACCCCATGGACTGCAGCCCACCAGGCTCCTCCGTCCGTGGGATTTTCCAGGCAAGAGTACCGGAGTGGGGTGCCACTGCTTTCTCCATATTACTCCTCTGATATTAAATTTTTATTTGCTTGTTCTTTTCTGTAAAATAAATAAATAACTTCCAAACGCCTTTGCTTGATATTTAAATTCCTCTGTGATCCAGACGTCCATTCTGCCTTCTCATCTACTCACTTCCTTCTTGCCCAAGCCTGATGTCTGTGCCTGTGGACTCACACCTGACACCCCCAATGTCGGGAATGCCTTTTATTCTCTCTCATGACTGTTCCCATTCATTAGGCCTCCATGTGACAAGTGACATCTTCTTGGAAGTTATCCATCCCCCATGACACTGATGACTGTATCTGGATCATCACCCTTTCAGTGACTGTTCACTTAGGATCTACTGTGGGCCAGGCTCTCTGCCGGGCACTTCTCGCTTAATTCTTGCAAAGAACCCATGAACGAGAGTAACTAATGTCCCATGTCCATCTTGCGGAGGAGAATACAAAGGCTCAGATAGGTCAGGTTCCCAAGATTGCATGTCAACCATCTCCAGCACCCACAGTCAGGCCCAGGGGGCTCTGCCACCTGAGCTGTGCATGCATCTGTATTATTGACGGTGGTCTTAAAACTGTCTCCTCCACTGATGCCCCTTCATCACATGGACCATACTTTACTCATCTTTTTATCCTCCATCTTTGAGTAGTTGTGTAATAATTACTTGCCCAAAAATGAAACTTTGAGAATAATAATTGGGAAGGATCTCAGGGGCTTTTTCCATTTAAAAAATCTTTCATTTACTCATTTTTTTCTCATTTTTGTATCTGTCCCCAACTCTATGTGACCCCAATGTGTAAAGATGTATGCCTAAACTATGAGCACTGAGGCCAAAGAGCTTAGAATTCAATTACATGGAAAGAAAGATGGGAACCAACATTTATTCACACCCAAAATGGACCAGGGACTCTGCCAGAAATTCACATCTATTTTCTTGTATAATTACCCATCAAGATGGATTGTCAATACCAGGAAACGGAATCTCAAAGAAGGTAAACATGGCTCCTAAAAGCACATAGTAAGGAAGTAGCAGAGTTGAGATTTTACTGTATATTTGACCAACTCCATAACCTCCGGTTTCCAGGGCACCAGCCTGGGCCTGACAGTATCATCCTCCCCACACCATTGTAACATAGTGAGGTGCCTGCACAACCTTCTTCCACTTGGAAGGCACGTGAGGGTTTCCAGGAGGCCCACAGAGGGAGGGCTTAGGAATGAGCATAGACATAGAGACAGCCTGAGGCAGCCTTGATATTGTGAGCAGGAGAAAAGGGCCTTGGCACTGGGAGCATGTGATTTTGACAGTAATTGTGGAAAGCTCACAAATAGGAGGTGTTCCCCTGGTGATTCAGCAGTAAAGAATCTACCTGCTATACCAGATACCCAGATTCACTCCCTTGGTTGGGAAGATCCCCTGGAGAAGGAAATGGCAACTCACTCCAGTATTCTTGCCTGGGAAATCCCATGGACAGAGGAACCTGGTGGGCTACAGTCCATGGGGTTGCAAAGAGTCAGACACAACTGAGCGACTAAACCACCACCAGTCCCACACAGATAGGGGGCTTTTGGTACACCTGATGGGGAGGAAGGAAGTGGGGAAAGCAGGTAACCCATGATGCGGAATTCTGATCAACAACATCAGTCCAGCCACTGCATGCTTTTCTGTTCCCGTTATTCATGATGTCTGTCCCACTCTCACGCTGTGTTAGGAGAATGTATAGGGACCTGCACTCAGACTCTCCTGGATTCCAGCATCAGCTGTAGTTCTCATCCGACCAGAACTAGACATCTCTGAGCTCCCATCGCTTCTCTTCAGAGAGGGCGTCATAACAGTGCCCGAGGGAAACACGAGGCTCCTACAATAACCCAGAAATGTTCTTAGGGCAGGGATGCCGATGGGGTATTGGGCACTGTCTGCACAAGGCCCATTCCAACAGGTCAAGGACTTGTTCACAGGCAGCCTGAACAGGGAGGGTCATGAAAACAAGAGTCATGGGGGAGTGGAGCCTTGAACTTGGATCATCCACTTCCTTCCAAGTGCATTTTCCTCCCACTGGCCACAATTATCTCCCTGAGGGGTAGAGCCCATCTAACAGGATTTCTGGAAAAAGGCCATTACTTGGAATTTTGAAAAAGTATGCGGATGATGGAAAGGAAGGCCCTGAGGTGTGTTCTAGACTGATCTAGGCAAACAGTCCCTTTGAAATGCCTCTGTGCTGTCAACAGCCACGCCCACAGGGCTGGAAGACAT